>JAZHYW010058555.1:0-14255 GCA_037355805.1 Ixodes ricinus
ACTTAAAGTCGCGAAAAATCGCGAAAAAGTTCATTTTTCAAAAAAACACCGATATTTGGGTGCCCCATACATCTGAGCACCTCCTGAGCAAAAATCTCACGGCGTAATTCAATCTCAAAATATAAAAAACGCAATCATTTCCACGCGAGAAACGCACCAAGAAATAGCCCGAAAGAGAAAACGAACGTCAAAACTCGCGCGCATCGCGTTCCACCATCGCGCGGCCGATTGCCGCCATCTTGACCGTTGGAAAGCTGCTTTCTTTGTCTACGTTTCGGCACCATCTGAAATGGCGTCGGCCCTAGGAAGCGGAGATGTCGCGGTTTTCTCTCGGGGAAGATACCGCGGTCCTGATTGGTTACCGAGCGCGGGCCGCGGAGAGGACTGTTCCTATTGGTCAGAGCCTCCCCCGGAGCGAGCGCCTTCTTCCCTCCTTTTCTCCGCGCACGGCGTGGGTCGTCTGCTACTGCGCCAGCCGCGGCCGCGTTGTTGCGTTCTGACTTCTGTCAACAAGCACGTTTTTTGGCGTTCGCCTGCTTGGCTTAGCTTTGCGCCTTTCCGGAGCCATCGCGATTGTTTGCGATGCGTACGACCCCGGGTCTGAAGGGGTCTACGCAGCGCGCGATGGAAAGCGGAAACGACGCGCGTGGAACAAGAGCTCAACCGCATCGACAGTCACGTTGCCCGCGGCGGTCTCCCAGGAAGTTTTGCTACCAGCGGCTGCGTCGTTTTCGCCAGCCCCGGGCCCGACACTGGAGTGGATGCACCGTCGGCGGTAGTACGCTACTATCGACACGCATTTGTTTTCGCCGGACGAAAGCGCAGAGCGCGCGGCGCGGGTGGACAAGCGCAAGCAAGATAGGCAAAGTCCGCACAGAACGAAGTTTGACCTTCTCAACGTCACCCGCGAAAATGAAGAGGTTGATTCCGGTACTCAGTTCATGATTGTGGACCTGAAGGTGGTGAACACGTTTTTCGCAACCACGAAATGTGGGCAGTGCTATCTAGCCGCGCCGGCGCTGAAGAAATCCAAGGGGCAACAGTATGGCCTGGCTGTGAAGTTGGAGTTGACGTGTCCTGCGTGCGACTTCAGGGAGTAGCATTTCTCGCTGCCCAGAACTGAAGGAGAGGCAAGAATTACGCCGTTTGAAGTGAACATGAGAGCCGGGAAGGTGCATCCAGTCCATCGGCAAGGGTCAACAGCCCTCACTGACTTTTGTGCAGCTCCTGAACATCTCGCATAGAGGCCTCCATCACAAGACTTTTCAACGCCATCTGCCAACAGTGATGCAAGCCTCGTAAGCTGGCAGCAGCCGCCTGTGAAACAGAGATGTGGCAGTTGTGAGGAGCTTCATGCGGACTTCTCAACCCGGCCAACAACATCGACGGTGATGTATGACGGCACCTGGAAGAAGCGGGCGCACATCCTACATCGAGTTGGCTGCATTGTGGAGGTCTACACCGGACTTGTGATCGACCACGTCGTTTTGTGCAAACCTCTGCCTGGTCTGTTCTCTTGGCCCAAAGCCTCGAGGATGAAGGGTACAGTGCATGGTTTGCAGAGTGCAAGAAGAACATTGACTGTAACTCTGGCCGAATGGAGGTGGAGGCAGCGTTGATAATGTTTAGGAGGTCCTTCGAGAAGCACGGTTTACGCTACACAACGGTCCTTTCTGATGGAGACAGCAGGACCTATCATGCCTTGACAGAGGATGCAGTGCATGGTCGGTGGAGGACTTGAGAAGAAGGACTGCCTCAATCACGTCCACAAGCGCATGGGGTCGGCTTTGCGCACACTTGTCAACAAGAAGAAGGGCCCAGCGAAGCACTGGGCGGCAAGGGGAAGGCTGACTCACATTGTGATCAAGAGGATAACCACCACGTTATGGCCCCGCAGTCACAGCCACGACGTTCCGGCAATGCAGAGGGCAGTGCAGCCACCCTTCGACACATGTCATCCACAGATGAGTCTCCTGATCAGCTTCTGTCCCGGAGGGTGCAAACTCATGGTGCTCCTACAACAGAGTTTTGCCAACCAGAGCCGCCACGTGGCCACAAGAACGCCGGACTTCGTTCGAGAAGCACTGGAACCGTGTTCGCCAGGCTCTGCAATGGACTGTTTGAACGGTGAGTAACGGCAAAACTCACAACCCAAGTGAAAGTCTGACGCCGTCATCTGGGCACAGACTTCAAAAACACCCACGCATCACTTTTCATTTGGTTTTCATGTTGGTTTAACACGAGTACGGACAACTTAGGTGCACGCGTGCGAAACTAAAATGCAACGATAAAAATAAATCTGATAGGCACATGGTTTGTTGATTAGAGTTAGAGTAGAATCGTTGATTTATTGATTGGTTAGGAGCGAATGCAATCCCTTACTAGCTCCAGCAGTCTTGGTAGATCTGGGTGTACCTGAGCTCCTCGAAAATCACCAGACGATTTGGGGGCGGAGTGGTTTTTGCACCCGCTTCCCTGGGAGCTCACTCTCTGGCTTGTGAGCTGTGGCGTGATTTTCCTGTAAACATTCAATCAGCCTCTAGATGCTTGGATAGGCTGGCCGACAAACTTCTGAATTCGGGTATTCCATCCTTCGCAGGTGTTGTTCGTCCGCTCTTTATCTTGAAGAGGGCGTCAACAATATTCCACTGTTCTGGGAAACTCCGGTCGTCGTCGGCGCACAGCCGGCAAAGGGAAAATTCGATCTCTGTGCCGCCGCGAAGGAGCAGAAGCATAACGAAGGGGCCGTTGACAAACGTGCCATCAAAGTAGTCCAGCAGGTCGCCGATGTCACCAGCAGACTTTTACCTGTTGTAGGTCAGTCCTTCGGGCGCAGCTGTGTGAAGGAACGCCAGCTCATCAAAAATCCCGCACAGCTTTCTAAATTGGTCACCTGTCTCGTACTTATCCAAAACGACCAACTCCGTTCCCTTCAAACTATTTTTAAAAAATTCGCAAGTCAGTGGTTTGTATATTACAATTCTTGCTTGTTTCCTTTTCCATCGCCCCGAGCATGGGCGTCGGCAGGATTTTGTCTTGGGGGGGGGGGGCAAGGCGTGCGGGGCAGTATTGAGACCCCTTTTGAGTGTGTGCGCTCAAGGGGAAAATGGGGGGGGGGGGGTCTCACAGTAAAACACGAAAGAGCTGAATACAGCCTGCAAGATACACATTTTTTATCAGTACAATTATTTTTAAAAGCACAATGGATCAGTAATTTGAACGAAGAAAAAAAAACATATATATGTACTACCTTAAAAAGGCCCTGCAATCATATTTAAGCGTCTACCTTTTTTGCGGTTTCCACGTCTCTTGGGGTTCGGGCAAGCCAGCGGGCACGGAGAGAGTAACTAAATATCAGTGCGTCATATTTTAACCGGACGACGCGGAAACCTCCTCCACCGACGAGGGCGACCCGCAATACCGAAAGCGCGCAAAATGTGACGTCTTAGGTCCTGGCCTTACAACTGGTCAGAGCCGCTAAAAGCTTTTTTTTAGTTGAGATACAAAATATAAGTGTCGCGAACCGTTTCAAATATGTATGAAAGTGGTTTTTGTTCAGTATTTTAGATCAGAAAAGAAACAAATGCAGTTTATAAAGTACGGAAACAAGAAATGACCCGTCGACATACCCGCCACCAAGCGGCGGAAAAAACGGCGCATACTAGAAAAGGCTAGTGGGATGAGGGCGCCGACGAACGGCGAGCGTAGAAAGGTCCCGGAGCGTAGAAAGGCCATTTGGCGGTATGGCAGCGTGAAGTGGCTCCCGTTCTGTACTGATCTTTACCCCGTGTTTGCTGTCGTTTGTGGCCAATGAAGTGTTATGCCGAAATAGTCTTTAATCGCGCAGCAAATGCAATGCAAGCCGCCCTGGCCGCCCGCTTCATACAGCCTATCCAACACACGGTTTAGTGGCGCCCTCTCGAGCCGTCGACACGAGAGTGCGGCAGCCGTGAGTTCTCGATGAACTCACTATCCCTCCTCTAGTTCACGGCCACTCAAGCCAGGACCTACGACGTCATGAAGGCGGTTATTTTTTGCTTGTTTTTGTAATTCTAATTTGCCTATAAGTTTTAAAATAAAGCGAATTTTGCGAAAAGAAAAGCTTCATTAAGTTACTACGTTCAGTGCGCTTAGATTCGGTGCAAATTAATTACCAGTCAAAAAGTTGTTGCAGGGCCCCTTTAAAGACACATGCAAAGAAAAAAAACTTTTTTAAATAGCCTAGATGGAAAAAGTATGTTAAAAAACGAATTTACAAAGAAGAAAGAAAATTTTTAGAGCTATATTTACGGCGCAAAACGAATTTGTACTTGTCGCCCGCGGGAGCCGCCGCTGGTCACGTGGTAGACCTGTGCGTCGCCGCCGCCGCACGCTGAGCGTTTTGCGCCGCCGCTTCAACGCGTTTCTCCACGCCGCCGTCGCCGCCGCCGCACAAGTCTCGTCTGCTTCGGGGCGCCGCCGCCGTCATCTGACCAGCGCACAGGTCTATCACGTCTTAGAGTCCTCTATATGCTCCCCCGAGTGGGAGACAGTTATGCATTCGATTTCCCCGCGCCGCCACGCCGCTATTCGCCGAAATCCATCACGTGAGGAGCAAAGCATCCTTGTCCACCGTGCAAGAAAGCCACCTTTACGGTCGCTCCGCCGACGTTTCTCGCGCGCCCGGCGTATGTTCCCCTGCTTTCGCCTCGTTCTCTTCCTCTCCTGATTTTCGACGCGCGGCAGGCGCGCGCGGCGCCGCTATTCGCCAAATTTAGTTCGACGTGAGGAGCGAAGCATCCAGGGCGTGCGGGAAAGCTCCGCGCTACGGCCACCGCCGAGGCTGAATGCGCAACTACGCTACCGTAGGTAGCTATACAGAACTCTATCACGTCTGCTTGCGCTTTTTCAAAAGCTTCATTTGGGCTCTAAAAGTTACTTATTAATCTTTGTTTTTTGTTGCACTTCAAACGAAGATGAATAAGTAAGCTTTTCGAGACCATAGGAAGCTTTCGAAAGAGCGCAAGTACCACGTGACAAATAGGGGCCAGTCACGTGATAAATATGGGCCACTTTTCCGCGGCGCCCGTGGCCGCCAACTACAAATTGTATAGCGCCGTAAATAAGCTCTAAAAATTATTTTTCGTTGTAAATTCGTTTTATGACTTCCTTTTCCCAACCCGGCTGTTTAAAAAAAAGCTTTTTTTTCTTTTCATGTGTCCTTTAATCACAGTTAGCGGAACGCAGGAGCGCGTGGCTCCGGAGTACCAGTGTTACGGAATGGGCACCCGCATTCCATTCCAATTCCATTCCGGGGAATTAGAGTTTGTGATAATTCAATTCCTTTCAACTCCTAGGAATGGGGACACTGGGCCCATTCCCACTCTTGGAATGGCTGAATTGTTCCATTCCATTCCACTAATTCCTAAACGTAAAAATTGGCACTTGAGCAGCTACATTGTGTTGCCGGGCATAAGCACCATAAAGCTGACATTATCAAACGCATAGACAATTGCAAAAAAATGCAAAATGCCTAAAAAAAGCATTGATTTTACTAAGCGCAGTGCTGGTGGCACAAAGTGTTTGTTTACATTGTACTGCAAACATCGAGAAAGCCCTCTTGACAAGTTGATTATTGTTTAAAACATCGGTCTTTCGACCACGCGGCTCGCAACAAACAGCAAAACTTAAATCCACTAATTTTTTTTGGCAAGCTTTTTGCATTTGTTTTCTAGGACATACGCGGCCAGCGTGTTTGTTTGATAAGACCATAAAAATATCCAGTTCGTGCGTGGCGCAGAAAGAAGCTATATTACTGTATTCTTCAAATACCTGCACAGCAATACGGCTAGGACACTGCTGTAAGTGACTCCATGCACAGCGGCAAGAACACATCCCTGACAAAGTGCAACTTCTACGGCGCAGCACGAGAGACTGAAACTGTCTTTCTGCAGGTCTAGTCAGTTCGGTCAAGCGACAAGAGCGGTGACGACAATCTACTTCACCACTACGATGGACGGCAACAGACAGCACAAGAGCCATCGAAACCAATCCAGTGCCTTCTGGAGTGTCGCGGTGCACCCTGGGGCCCAAGTAACGCGCCGTGCGTGAGTCCCACTCACGGTGCTAAATTGCCTAGGGGTGACTCGTAAGCGTCCTGCAGCCTGGTCCATCAGCAAGGAAGTGAAACCCAGCTGGCAGAGTCTAAAGTCAAAGAGAGAATGAGCGGGAATCCGCTCAGCTTGCTTGTAACCCTAACCCACTTGAATGTAAAACATATAACACAGAAAACAAGCATCGGAACAATATACCAAGTAAAAGGCGGACTTACACGTAAAAATTCTGCATAAAAAAACAAGCGTCGGAGCAAAGCGCAAGAGGAGAAGAGAGAAGTGAATCTCACGGTTTTAATGCCAAAGCAAACCCAGATTTCGCACTTCAAAGGAACGCGCGCGAATGAACGTGGAAGGCAGCAGGGTTGGCCGCCCGCTAACAGCGCTCCTCGAACTATACTCCGTTTCACCTTATGTTGTACCGCAGAGAAGCCTAGAAGCACGAGCTCATGGCGTTGGGTGCTGCTAGAGCCACTAAATAAAGCTACGCTCTAGGTGCTGCTGTTAACGCACGAGAGCTTGTGCCGCCGAGATGTGCCCTAGAGCAAGGAGCTCGCGCTTGTAGCCTTTCCTGCGGTACATCATAAGGTGAAACAGAGTATATAAGAAAACAATAACTGATTCATCTTTCGGCGGCGCGCGAGTGCAACGAGTTATCAGAGCTCTGCGAGTTATGAGTCGTCCCCCGCTCCCAGATTTCAGTCTGTGCGCGCGTGCATTCTCCATGTCTTCGTTTCTTTTGCTTGGTTTCTTGTTTCGCTCGCTCTCATGTAACGCCAGTAAAGCCCGTCGCCTGCGCGAAAGGCGCCACCGCCACCCCCCCCCCCCCTCTCCCTCCCCTCTGCTCTTTGCTTTGACGCTTCTTTTTTGTATTTCATTTTTTACGTATAAGTCTGTTAGAGCTCTACAGTGGGTTAGCTGTTTCCCGCCCGCTCATTTTATTTCTGAGCAACTGGTTTTTTATTTCTGAGCAATCGGGTTTTCTGCAAGGGGTCTATTAGACCCCTGCAGAAAACCCGGCAACAGTGTGTCTCGGCATGGTAACCATGGCAACAGCGAGGCGGTCAGCAGCTGCGTGACATGGTGAAGGAAAGCAGGTCGCAACCTCGCTGTGCGCCAACCGAGCTTTAGGCGCTTCATGTGTTGTTTTAAGGACAGTTTACGCGCTCCAGAGTATCAGTGAAGATGCCAACACAGTGCTGTGTCCCGGTCTGCACGCAATATGGATACACTGACAAATTCGGACGGAAGGGAGTACTTATATATACCTATCGGACCGTCCGCTGCCGCGACCGTTTGGCTAACCTCACGAATTCGCATGCATTTGCTTAATGAGGATAATATATTGGTTCTGCATTATACTGCTTTGCGTTTTCTTTACTATTGCTGTTAGCCAGGTATACGTTTGACGCGGATAAACGAGCGTCGGTTTTACCCGACGGATCCGTTGCCTTTCGGCCGGCCTCACGATTTTGCATGCAGTTGCTTCATACACTACGTTGTTATTTCATCGCACATTTATTTGGTGTTGCTCGGTAGACAGATACCATTGGCGAGGCTAAACGAGCAGTCGAATTCCCGTATCAGTCCTGCGAACATTTTCTACACTTTAACAATAAACGCGCGAAAAAAAAACAAAAAACTTTACCTTGCAGGCGCGTTTTTTTTTAAATCTTCTTTTATGTTACTGAGGCATCCACTAACACCATTTTACTTTATGCTTCCATGCAGAATTGGGACAGCACCGCATTAGGTTCCCCTTGAGGGCATCTTTTTATGCAAGTTTAGTGGGGACTTGCAGACACATCATGATTTAATATTTGTCATGATTTGTCATCATCTCACCATCTTTGTTTTCAGGTTTCATACCTAGCAAGCTAGCTAGCAAGGTTATTTTCCCAGCCGGCGGCGGGAAACAGCCGCGTTACTTCATTTGCCATGCCACTTTTTCACGCAGAGCCAGCGGGCCGAAGAAAAAACATTCCTTCACCATGGAGAGCGCGCACACTGTTGCCCGAGGCGCACAGAGTTGTCACACTTTTGAAAGGGGTCTACTTCGCTAACCGTAAACCATGAAAAAAAAACTGTGTTTATTCTTTGTTTATTTTATTCCGGGCGAAAGGCATCTAATTCCATTCCCATTCCATTCCCCTCAACGTTGCGGCCATTCCATTCCCATTCCATTCCGGGGTCGCGAAAATTCGGAATGATTCCGGAATCATTCCAACTCCGCAGTGGCAACGCCGCAACACTGCCGGGTACTATCAGAGCGCTCTGGAGGCCCGGCGCGCAACTGCAGCGCATGCGTATTAGGTGTCCAAACAGGATACTACAACACTCACGACTCCTGCAAATCGTTGCTGCGCTGCGCTTCCGGCCGTCGGAGGGAAACTTCCCTCCCGTCAAAGCTGCCGGGGGAAGCGTCCCCCCGCTAAATCTCCCCTCGCTTCCTCCACGGCGGCCTTGCTCTGCTCATCACGTGGGTCCGGAGAGCCACTCACACGCTCTCTTGGCTGTCGGTCAATCGCTCAAGGCCTCCGCCGCTTTGGAAGTCCCGAAAATGGGAAAGGGAAGACTCGAGTGTGAGGGGGCAAGCCAGGCGAGCCCGCGTCGTGTCCAAGGTCGTGTCATCGTCCAGCAGTTCTGTGGATTGGATCGGATTCCCGCGGCTCTTGTTCCTAACGTACCTCGTATAGACAAACAAACGTGGTTGGTTTGAAATTTAATAAAATAAATGCTATATTCTTAAGTTCTCAGTGTTTCTACATACAACTAAAAGTCTCCCTTTGCGCACTGCACTTTATTAATTTTTTTCGAGCTACGAGCGTGGATTTTGACGAAAAAAAGCTGAGCCGAGGCGGCCGAAACGCGCGCTTCGACGAAGGAATCTCCCAAATCCATCCGAAGCCGGACCTCTTTGGCCTTCCTGCCGAGGTGACGGCGGTAGCAAGGTCGGCGACTTTGTGAGCCGCGGGAGATAGACAGGCATCAGGCATACCATTGGCAGGTGGCGTGTGACGTCAAGTCTGACGAGCACCGACGTCAACGACAAGTGGAGGAGGCGAGGAGGCAAGTCGTGAATTTGGCTTGGCCGGTGTCCAAACAGACATTCGACCGACGACTGCCGGACGGTTCAATTTTGACGACTTTTGCAGGAGTCGTGTGGTTTGTAGTAGCCTGTTTGGACAGGCCTTTAAGAGTGTCCAAACAGGATACTACAACACTCACGACTCCTGCAAATCGTTGCTGCGCTGCGCTTCCGGCCGTCGGAGGGAAACTTCCCTCCCGTCAAAGCTGCCGGGGGAAGCGTCCCCCGCTAAATCTCCCCCTCGCTTCCTCCACGGCGGCCTTGCTCTGCTCATCACGTGGGTCCGGAGAGCCACTCACACGCTCTCTTGGCTGTCGGTCAATCGCTCAAGGCCTCCGCCGCTTTGGAAGTCCCGAAAATGGGAAAGGGAAGACTCGAGTGTGAGGGGGCAAGCCAGGCGAGCCCGCGTCGTGTCCAAGGTCGTGTCATCGTCCAGCAGTTCTGTGGATTGGATCGGATTCCCGCGGCTCTTGTTCCTAACGTACCTCGTATAGACAAACAAACGTGGTTGGTTTGAAATTTAATAAAATAAATGCTATATTCTTAAGTTCTCAGTGTTTCTACATACAACTAAAAGTCTCCCTTTTGCGCACTGCACTTTATTAATTTTTTTCGAGCTACGAGCGTGGATTTTGACGAAAAAAAGCTGAGCCGAGGCGGCCGAAACGCGCGCTTCGACGAAGGAATCTCCCAAATCCATCCGAAGCCGGACCTCTTTGGCCTTCCTGCCGAGGTGACGGCGGTAGCAAGGTCGGCGACTTCGTGAGCCGCGGGAGATAGACAGGCATCAGGCATACCATTGGCAGGTGGCGTGTGACGTCAAGTCTGACGAGCACCGACGTCAACGACAAGTGGAGGAGGCGAGGAGGCAAGTCGTGAATTTGGCTCGGCCGGTGTCCAAACAGACATTCGACCGACGACTGCCGGACGGTTCAATTTTGACGACTTTTGCAGGAGTCGTGTGGTTTGTAGTAGCCTGTTTGGACAGGCCTTGTACGGCGAGGATATATCTCGGAGCAATCGTGCGTCGTCTGCTACCCCGCCGTCTGCTACTGCGGGTGCCGGTGCTTGCGAAAAGATCGAGGCCAGATTCACGAAGAGCTTCTTAGTTTACGACAACTTAGCTAAGAAGTTCGTAAGTTAAGAACATCGTAAGAAGAGGAGAAATCGGTATTCACGAACGCGTTCTTAAGTGAGAGGAGGAAAGCGACGTTCTCGTACGAAAAAACTAGAACATACCGGTGCTGTTGCTATGGCGACGGCGTCTTCGGCAGCACGAACAACCAATCGGAGAGCTCGGCAATGGTTCGGAGCCGTTCGGAGCACGTGGATTTTTCATAACAAACACAGGCGGCCTTTCTGCCACCGCTTGTCTGGGGTTCGTGTCCGTGCAGTGATATGTCGACGCTAACACGATTTAAACACGCCCGAATGCCGAGGCCGGGATGCGTAACCGCCTCCGTTGACTGCTACGAACTCGATCGCTACGAAGTCAACACAACTGTCATCGTTGGTAAAAGACGGCCCGTGTCAGTCGTTTGCAAAGCGACGTAGATGGAAACAAATTGCCGCGGCGTTTTTCGCGGCCTCGGAGATGCATAGCGAGCCGACGTTAAAAACGATACGTATGAACTACGAGAGTGTCAGCAAGAGCCACGTAATACCTGTTCACACTCGGAGCGGACGCGCGCGTTTGATCGAAGTGCTGGATTCGCGCTGTTGGACCGCGAATTGATAAGCGCTTCGGGACCGATCCTTTACGATTGCGACTCGATGCTGACGTGACACCCGGCAAAGAAAGGTTGGACCGGCATTGCGACCCACGAACTGTTATAGCGATCGACAGTGAGGTGCAGTCGTGTCAGAATAAAAATGGAATACTAATAACAAAGTGTACAGTACATACCGTGTTGCGAAGGTAATCCATAAGGCGTTTATTTGAGCTCTATATCACACAAAACAAAGAGATAGAATCGATGAGAGCCCCTTTTCGACGACAGCGTTCGTCACCGCTGCCTCGAAAAACAAGGAGATGACAAGAGGAAGAGATTGACCTCTTAATCTAAAATTGAGGTCAGCGATCAAACTATAATACGGGAAGGGTTCACAAGGGTCGCGCGGGCATATTCCATTCAGCACGCCAGCTGGTCGTGGGCAGACGGTCGCCGAGTCGCGGAGTGCCTGCTAGGCCTATCTGCCGAGCTCTCTTGCTCGGTGTCGGTGGAATCGTGGCCGTTGGAGCTCTTCCCGGGTGTTTGTGGATCCAGCGTTCTTGTTCGTCGTGGTCTGTTTCAAGTACTTTTTACTTTTTTCTTGCTGCTTGAAGTCCGGACGCGTGAGAAGCGCACGTAGAAAAATAAACGTCCGTTGGTCGTCGCGACCGCGACGCTGTCGGCCATGCTGATTTGATCGTAAGAAGTGCGTAAGACAGCTTCGGAGCTGTCGTAGGATTTCGTCGTAACCTGCGCAAAACTTACGAAAATTTCGTTTCGTGAATACGAATTTGTTCTTAAGTTTTGTCTTACGCACATTTTTGGCGTAAGATCGTTTCGTGAATCTGGCCTAAACTGACCCTTGTTTAGTTGCCATATGTGTTAAAGCAAAGAAGCAATTTTTTTCTCTTGTGTCAATCAGCGCCAGCATCGTTGAATCTGAATCCCATGCAGTTTAGTGCCAGCTAGACCTGTTACCACAACATGGAGTGTCGGCCGAAGCCTCTACATTATTAACACGGCCCAACCTTCGATAAATGCTTTTCTGACTCGTGGCCATTTGCTTTTCTAACTTGTAATTTTCTTCTGTAGGCCATGGCCGATTGCTTTTGTAACCCGTGTTCTATTGCTTTCGTAACCTTCGGCCCTTTGACACCTTAATGTGCGCTTTGGGCAGCGGAGAACAGACGTCGCCGTTTTTTTGCACATAGCGGAACATAATGACTCGGTGCAGCCGAATTTTTGTAATGATGAGGCTACGCGAGGAGTGCCGGTTAAGAATGTAGACTTTATTTTTTAAGTAAAACGAAATCACTAAAGAACTGCTGCCTGCGCAGTTAAACAAAAAGAACGAATCAATCAAAACAAGCTCATTTAAGTAAAAATAAATCAGTAAAGAACTGCTGCCTGCGCAGTTAAACAAAAAGAACGAATCAATCAAAACAAGCTCAATAACGAGTCATTTCCCCGTTTAACTCGATGACAGCTGCCATCCTTGAAGGCAGTGACTCATATAGGCTAGACACAAAAGTTGTATCTGCCTTCAAGCGTTCCCATTCTGCGAGAACAGCGGCCCATAGTTGGTCTTCGGTGGCCGAATAAATTGGCTTCCGAACCATGGCCACTTTTATCCGGCCCCACACGTTCTCAATTATGTTCATGTCTGCGCCCTTTGGAACCCACGCCAGCTCCTCTATTCCACATTGCTGCAAGTGGTTCTTCACCACGCGAGCAGTGTGCACGGGCGCAAGATCCTGTTGAAACAAGAAGTTGTGGTCGGGAAAAAGACCACCCTGGACGAAAGGTAGCAGGACGGTGTCCACGATGTCACAATAGCTGGCGGACGTCAGCCTTCCAGCGATGCGGTGCAGCGGACCGAGACCATGCTTGGAGACTGCGCCCCAAACGTTGACACACGTCCTCCCGCTGTTAGCGACGCGCTGAACGTAGGCCGGATCTTTACTGCAGGAGAAGACCGACTTTAGTTGAGAAATGCGCACTGTCACACTGTCTAGCAGTGCACACAGACGAGGAACAGAAAAAAAGGAGCAATGAAAAAAGAACGTCAATGCTAGGCGGATGAGGACGCAGTATTATAGAAAAAAAATGTTGATAGGAGTGACTGGCAAAAGATTTATTTCAAGCAGCACTGTATAACTTGAAGAGTTGAGAAATTACATTGTTTTGCTGAACGGAAACAACGAGTGCGTAGCAAGACCGCAAACTAACAAGACAAAGTTACCGCAACGAAAACGATTTGCTGGATGTATAAAAGCGGGCGTATTAAAGAAAGTCTTACCGTGCGCCGCGAACTCGCCACACGCGCACACGTTGGTCCTGTCTCGTCGTAAACGTCGACTCGTCTGAGAAGACGACCCGGCCCCAGTCATCCGCCGTCCACGACGCGTGCTCAGTTGCAAAACGGAGCCTCGCCTCTTTGTTTGAATCTGTCAGCAAAGGCTTCTGCGCGGCCATGCCGCTAATCAAACCGGCGCTTCTCAACCTACGACGAACTGTGGCGTCTGAGGCGTCCAATCCCAGGTGCTCGCGGATTTCTCTTGCCGACAGGAAGGGGTCATCCACGGCAGCGGCTACAATGTAGTGGTCCTCGTCCTCAGTCGTCGCTCTTGGGGGAGGTCCTCGAGGCGCGTCACGAATCCTGCCTTCGTAACGGAAAGCTTGCACGATGCGGTTGACCGTCTTAAGAGGCCTCTTTACAAGAGCCCCGATGACCCGCTGCGAGTGCCCGTTTTGGGCGAGCTCGACGATCTTCCGCCTGTCCGCGTCCGGAACTCTGGCCATGACGAGGGTGGCTGCAATAGTTCTGACAGCCGTGCAAGGACACACCTATTTATCAAGCACATCGGATCCATGGAAAGAACCACCATTCGTTGATTCTTACAGAATAAAGTATAAAAAAAAGATATCAATGAGCCCTTTTATCAAACAAAATTCATATCCGCATTGTATCAGTTTGGCTGATAATTCTGTCTACTCGCGGTTTCTTCCACGCGACATGCCGCGCGTAGCAAACGACGCGGCCGTAGCAGACGACGGGAGTAGCAGACGACGCACGATCGCTCCGATGACGCGATGCGCGCGATGAGAGTAAATCCAAGCCGTACCTGCAATGCGCATGCGCTGCAGTTGCGCGCCTGGCCGCCAGAGCGCACTGGGCGCGTTCAGTAGCGGCTCCGAACGGTTGCTCGAGTCGAAGTCCTGGGAGCGCCTACTGAACGGCAAAAAAAAAAAAAAAAAAAAACCGCGGCTCCAAACCTGCTTCAACGCAATTTCCGCTTCCTCCTGTACCAGACGGTCTCCGAATAAACTGGAAGCGAGACGATGGCGAGCACGATCGCTTTT
>JAZHYW010058556.1:0-27187 GCA_037355805.1 Ixodes ricinus
ATCATTTGGCGCTTTCACTTTTGCCTACGACTCCTCCTTTCCTATCTCCTCTCTCCCTTTTTGCCTTGCTCCAGCTTGGGTCCTGCTCGCCTCTCTGGTTGGGAGAGGGGAGCGCTAAGAAGAATGCCTTTCCTGCAGAAAACACTCGGCGAGAAAGTTGACGATATCGCCGACTTTCTCGCAGAGTGTCCAAATTAGAGTCTCTGGAATGATTGCCTTTTTCGTCGGTCGTACCGTGTTTCACGATTTGTGGAAAAGGAAACAGGGTGTTTTTCTAATCGCAATCTGAGAACATTCGACAATCTATCGTAAAATTGCTCATTTGTTCCTTTGACAACTTAGTTTGCGAGTCATTTCTGCTGTTCCGATGTTGAAATACCGAATCTTGTAAAATGCCGGAAGCCATTATTCGTTACGCAGTCGTACTGTGTTATGCTTAGTTCTTTCGCAGTAGTCGAACACTGACCCAATTAATCGGTTATTGCCCCCTTTTCGCAAAAGCGCCCGAGCACACCGAAAATCATTGCCCGGCCGTATCACAGCAAGTAAATCCGCCTCAATAACTCGCAAAATGTTGGCTAGCTTCTTATCTTAACATATATATATATATATATATATAGATATATAATATGGTGTAAATATAGGGCGCACACACTCCTTCACATTCACGCGCGCAGGCTCATTATGTTTTTGTCTAATATTGTTTTACTCCGACCCCATTCGTGTCAGCACACCGGCTCCGTATATGTCAAACATAGGCTGCTGTTATGCGAGAGCGTCCATGGCCGACTGTTTGCCAGCGCCAACTTTGACCGCTTCTTGCCAGTGGTACTGCTGCAGCTACATCTTAAAAGCGCGGCCCCCGATAAGCATGCCAGTTCGCGTCGTCCGGCAAAGCGACCCCCGGCCCGCTCCCCGCTAAGCCGACACTCTCGTTTTACTACACTTGCTTTTCTTTTTGCTTTTTTCGTCTCGTTTCGCGGTACGAGTTGCCGGACGCGTCCCCGCTGTTTGTGTTTGAGAGGTCTCACATCTTTCTTACGCCAGGACGCGCTCTCGACGTTCCTGGTCCGGTCTTCTTCGGGATCCCCCGCCGCACCTATACTCGTTTTTCACCCCATAGCAAAAAGGAAGTTTTGCGCATTGTTCGTACGCACGTGCGAAGTAGTTCATTACAAAGGTTTGGTTGTCGGAGGGAGAAGCGGTGCTTTTTGGCATTTCAGAGCGTGTACGTCTTAACGAAATAAACAAAGATCTCATCTAAAAACAACAAGAAATCTTATCTCTAGGGTGTCTGTATGTTTCCGCCGCTCCGCTGAGCGAAACATGGAGCGCCCTGCTTATTTCTCTACATAAGGGGAAAATTAGTAACGTCGCCGCGAAAAGCCGGACCCTCTTTTTGCCTGGTGTGCCTAGGTGCGAGAGTGTTTCCAACTGCTCGATCGGGGTCCAGGGTCCTGTGTACCGTGTTTGCGGCCACGAGCTGAGAGGAAGAGGCGCAAGCGTGGATCGTCTACGACGAGCGTCTGCAAGCTTCGCTTAGCGTCTCTACGAGGCCACTGCGCCGCGCGGCGAGGGACTTCAGAAGGAGGAGGAGGAGGCGGGGACGGAAATCGAACCACCGAGCTCCGGTTCCGAACGACTAGTGGGCAGAGCTAAAGCTAGCTGCCCTTTGCCTCCACTGCACTCGTCGAGAACTTGCGTTCGATTGCGAAAGCCAAGCGCCGGACGCCGCGGCGTTCCGCGACTCTAACGCGTTTTCACTAGCGCGAGGCCGACGACTGGGTCCTGCTCAGCTTCGCCGCCGTCTCCCAGTTGGGCTCCTGTATACTGGGCGAGCCTGGCAGCTGGCCACGGTGCAGCGGCCGCCGACCTCGTCCGGGTATTTGAAGGTCGAGACGGCAGACCGACGGCCATGAGTGGACTGTTAGCTCACCGGGTCGCACCGGGCGCCGCCGTCTGCCGGCGACGGCTGCCGTATCAACACTGCATCACCGACATCTTTTGATGGGTAATGTCCGCTCGTGTTCCAGAATCGTCGTCTCTCCCGAACCGAACTTGGCGCTTCGATCGCCGCTGCCACGGTGGGATCGCTAGTGCAATGGCGGATCGCTGGTGAAATTGATTGAACCAGATCATAGTTTCTGGAGTCCGCGCACGCTGCAAAAGCTGTGCGCTGAACTACGGGTGTCGCCTGGGGCGCCAGGAACGCTTTGAACGAACTGCGCAGGTCCTCGCGCTCACAGACCTGCGCTGCCACGCGTCTGCCTTAGTTGGAATAGTGAAACCTCAAATTTAAATATGAATCGATATATAAATTTTAAGGGTTTCTGAAATTTCAGAAACCCTAAAACGATCGAATTACGCCTTCTCCGACGCTTCAATTTCGGCGGCGCATTTTCGTTCACGCAAACCAGGCGTCGCCGCCTGCCAATTACCACCCGAAGAAAATAGAGCGTGTGAAATCGATGGACCAGGAGTCACGGAACTGTTCTCTTCTTTCAATGTCTGCTACGCCACTCCGCTTGCCTTTTCGGTCGTAGCGCAGGCGAAGGAAGGGCACAGGGTTCTCCGCAGTTCGCCGGTCGTGTCCAAGAAATGGTCGGGAGTTCGCACGACTGCTCGCTCTTCGATAGCAGTAGTCTTTCCTGTTTAAATTCGCCAGCCACCGGTCGCTGTAGGTCTGGAGCAGCGGGGAACCGGCGCAGCACAAACTTGCTTCGCACCCACATTCATCACTGTTCGACAGCCTGGGTTTCTCGCACACTGAATCGGAGTTTGTTTGAGGGTTTTTTTGTGTTATTTTTACAACCAATTTCGGCACAGTGCTGCCCGGTCAGACTTCCTCGTGCGCAGGCCATGTCACGAGCGAAGGCCACGCTATAATGTCAACAAGCGGCGCCTAGCATTGTCGAAGGCAGCTTCGCCTCCGTACACTGCGCACGTGCTTTCTAACCAGATCTACACTCCCGCGAAGCAGACGAGCTTTCGAGGGAAAGGGTAAGCGGAGCGTTGGCGCAGCCTCTGGTTCGAGTGTTTTACGCCGCTTTCTGCATCGACCTACTTGGAACGGTGTTGTACACCTTTCAAGAAACGCTCCTAGGCCGCCGCCATGTTGCTCATGCTGATGCGGCTGGTGCGGCTCTCGCGCCCTCTATCAGCTAGAACTTTTCTGCCACTCTCTTGGAACTGTGAAAACTCGCTCAGCGCAATTCTCTACCTACGTTTTTGCGGTTTTGCATTCGACGTTTTCTGGCCTCTCTTGAAAAGTTTCCACTTAATTTTTCTGACGCATGCTGCGTACCTTTCTGTGTTATCTTCCACCGTGAGAAATAGGGCTGGTAAGTGCCTGCCATTCAAGCGTTTCTTCTCGAGATTCACGGAAAACGAAGGAGAGGAACGACATCGAACGGCCCTCGACGCGATTTTGCCGAACAATGACAGCTGTTTCTCCCCCTCCCAAAGACAATCCGCGTAGAGTCCTTCTCAGTCATCTCCCAAAAATAGTTGTTCGGGTTGGGGTGGAAACGGGTCAGTCGCATTCGTTCCTTTGGCTTGGGTGCTGGTGTGAAAAAAATGAAGCTCTCCCCAAAACGTGCCCCAAAACGAAGTCATCTTGGATTCTGTCCGATCGTCAAGATGTGACATGTCGTCGATTGTGACCGTGTTATTTAAGATCTTTGTCAAATAAACTCTTTTCAGAAAACGCTGCATGGTGCGGTACGTACAATATATTCTTCGAATGTTAACACTTGCTAAATTGTATGTCCGTGTCCTGTCCATCGGTAAACCCGTTATTTGTGAGCTTGAAAAATGCATGCTTTTTGGCGATCTTCTGTTGTAACATTATTTTCGACAGCTAAGCGCTTTGTCGTTTGACACGCGGCTTATCGGGCGGCAACGTCAAAACTTATCGTAAAAAAACAAACAAAAAACAACGACACCTAACATTCCAGTCGCATTTCATTCTGTCGCGCGCATACCCCAAAAAATAGTTTACAGTTTTTTCTTTTTTTGCTTCTTTGTTTGTTTTAAATGTGTCCTCGGAAAATACATACACCATGAAACATAAAAAAATACAGCGGGAAAAGACGACAATTTAGTCGTTAGCATGCACTGTTTAGAACTGCGCCTATCGGAATCACAGTCCACTCGGTTAGGGTTAGCAGGGACGCCGGTGAGAGTCTAGCCTCAAACCAACGTTACTAGACACTCGGTTGGGAAACCGCCGCAGAGACTGCTCTGAAAAAGTGGCACCGATCCGTCCACGAGAACCGAGCTAATGGCGATCCCAACGCCGCCACTTCGCCCGCAGCGGCCAGTCCAGGAACTGCACGCGACTTCCATTTTCGTTGTAATCGGCCATTTTGGGGCCAGAACAGATACTGTGGAAAGGGCTTCGAGGTACCGCCCCCGACTCCCAAGCGGGCGCGCCGCGGTGTCACTACCGTGGTTAATATGCACCTAACTCAGGACGCGCTACCTGAAATCCCCGCTGAGGCAGAGTTGTATAAAAACAATATTAATTATACTGCAAAACCTTGCGAACTAAAGATTTTAGAAAACAACACGCGCCCCCCATTTTGTACTTAACTCCAATAAAAGTTACTACAAAAAGAGCTTTTTCCGTTACTTTTTACGCAAAAACATGCTTTCTAAAAGCTCAAGGCAACCACAGTTAAGACAAATGATACAGAGTGGCGCTGTTGTCGCATTTAGCTCGGTCTCGGTGGACGCCAGTGGCCCAGGTTTCAACGGTGAGTTTCCCAACTGAGAGTTCTAGTAACGTTGCCTCAACCCAGTGACTGGGCTCGAAAACGGTTCGTTGCCCCCGGCGTCGAGTGTTTCTTAAAAAGGTGTATAGACCATTCAAAAAAAAAAAAATTGATTGCATCTTTACGTGGTGAATGATGTTGATTGGGGCGGAAGTTCTGGTGGTGCTTTCCTGCGTAGACGCTGAGCCGCAGCATGCCGAGCCTTTCGTTCGTTTCATCCATGTCAGAAAGAGAATGTGTGGTATGGAACGTGGTTATATACGCATTTGAGCATTTGACCGCAGCGCCCTCGTCTATAAACGTTGAGCCAATGCATGCAAAGTTTAACGCGATTATACGCGCATTCGACCGCCGCGGCTCTCCTGTATAGACGTTTAGCGGCCACATGCAGCGCTGCATCCATGACATCCCCAGCTCTTGAGCTACTACCCGCATCTCAGAGCCCTCCCTACTGCCCTGCACTCGTAGCCGAGTGGTTAAGCTTGGGGTCTCCCCACACAGGCTACAGAATCCTGTCGACTGCGTAAACATTTTTTTCATAATTTTTTTTTCATCTTTTTGTTTTTGTTTTACGCGAGCACGTGAGCACGTCGCGCTCGTGAGGCCATGGCGTCGCGAGCAGGAGCACGAGCACTGGACGCAGACAGACGGACAGACGGACGGACGGACATGGCTAGCCCCCAGTAGCTTCGCCCCTAAAAAGGCCCTAGGCCGGTTCGCGGCTTCAGTGTTTCCAGTGCGTGGGCGCATGAATTGCTTGCTTCCGAAGCGCCGAGACATGCGCGTGATGGGCTAAGGAGATCGCACGACGGGCTGAGGAGTCGTAAATATCGGAATGTTATATAGACAATTGCAAGTATATATGGCGCCTCGCTGGTGGCCCATGCGTGCAAACATGTGCAGCGTGCGCGTGGACGTAGCTTTGGCAAGCTCGTGATTGCACGCACCGCCCGCACGAGCAGAGACATGGCGGCGGCCGCCATGTCCTGTCTGAAATCGCTTATGGTGAATACGCAGTCTACTTCGCTATTTGCTTTAGATAGTGCGCCTATACAGCGCCAAATCTTTCCCGAGCGGTTTGGAAGCCCCGTGTCGGAGAAAACAGACGCGCATCGCACATGTCGCGCTTTCGTGCTGAGTCGAGGAAGAGACCTCGCCGACCGTCACACCGAGATACCGGATTCGTCAAGACAGCGGAGACGACCGTCTCCGCCGACTCCACTCCTTCCAGTTCAAAGGGGAAACCCCGAGGCTTCGCGCGTCCAGCCGTTCCAACTACACAAAAGCTGTCGGCTACAAGGCCATCCGATTTTCGTAGAGTAAGAAGTATTCCATAGTAAAGTTTGTTTTGCTCAGCCTTTCCGCCCGCTGTCCTTTCCACGCGGCAACGCACGCATGCGCACAAACAACCGCGCGGGAAGAATGCCCTGCGTTGCTCCCGGGCTCCTGCGTCACCCGGGCGGCCTTCGCCTCCCGTTTCGGCGGCCACCCGTCTCGGTCGACGACGAAACAAGCGACACCCTCGTGCGGTGCTCGCGGACTATAACGGCATCACCACCCATCTTCAGCCCTTCGGGCGGGGGAACAAATTGAGAGATAATTCACGTTGCTGTCGCCTATTTTGTCCCCGAAGAGCTCGGCATAGAGCAGCGACAGGTTCGCTCATACGACTTCGCTGTGAAGTTTGGGTGTGGACGTTTGAGATAGCTGGTTTCATTCCTGCAGATATCATTTGTCCAGTGCACCATGGCAGCTGCCCAGGGTCCTTAACACTCTGTAACGAAAGAGGCCATGAGCATGCGCTGAGATTTTCATTAGGGGGGGGGCGAGGTTTCAGCGCCCCCGCGCCCCCCCCCGTTGGTGTTTTATGCCGTCGAGAAAGAAGCCATACCGCCGGCGCAGCTGCGCCTTGGAGTCGGGCCAACTTTGCGCCCCCCCCCCTAGATGATTGAGAAAGGAACGGCCCCCGCCCCCCCCCTGTGCGCACGCCTATGGAAAGAGCCACTTCACGCATTAGGGGTATGTTGAACGTCCGTCTGTATAAAAAACCCGCAGGGTTAAGGTATGATATATAGCTATGTTTCCAACTGCTTTGTGAGCATTCGCTACGTGTGCTACCGGCTAAAGAAATTCCTTAAATTAAAAGAAAAATTAATGTTTCTGATAAGAAGGTGTGGGAATGAGTCAGCGTTGCAGACTTATCCAAGTATACTTCCCTGGATTCCGAAATATACGCACCTTTACCCCATTGAAAGATACTGGCAAAATGATAATGTCAGCATTTACTGATTTGGTGCCTTTAGTGATATCGTGCATTACCTGACATCGAGCATTCGCTAGCATCTTGCATTTGCTGATATCGTTGCAGCTGCTTATCAGCAAATTCATTGGCATTTACTAATATGGCCATATTATTAGAAAATGCACACTACCAGCTATAATTACATACAGAAGGATACTAGCGCGCCATACCAGAATTCCCTATTTTGTAACGCTTTATATGGACTACTCTTGTGTCAGCAACCGGTATGAAACAGGTGCCAAAGCACTCTTGTAGGAAGACAGTGATTTATACATTGTACACTGCCCCGTGGAGCACTAACTGCAGTGTAAAAATCTAGTATGGTTAAGTTGATTTTTGCAGTATATCTAAGGCCTGTTCTTTGATCGTTTTCATGACAAGCATTTGAAACTTGATTATGTTTAATTACTGTTTACCACGACTCTCGGTATTCCTGTAAACCAACCTGCGCTTGAAATCGACTGTTCTTCTGAAAGAAGTTTGAAAGCTCTCACTTGATTTTATAGGAATTGGGAATCTCTCACGATAGAGTAAAATTTCGGACCCTTCCTCTGGGTCTTCAGTCTTGTGTCAACTTAGAAACCCACGCTTACAGGATGTACCTTCGAACACGGCCAGGCGTCCGCATACAAGCTAATTTCGCCCGAGGTGTTCGTCCGGAACTTGACGATGTTCCAGGACTGCGACGGCGGTTTTTTACTGCATGTCCAGATGTTTTAAGAAATTCGTGGTTCACAGTTCTCAGAAGTCACAAACTGGGAATGTGTGACAAGTAAACAATGAAATCGCTTAAAAGAAAAATGTGCCGAGCAAGATGGTGTTCCTCCCTTCGAATAACATTTGCCAACACAGCGTCGGGGAGATGTAGGCGACTCGACATTTGTCGACATGTTGACGTTGGCTTGGTTATCACCACTGCTTTTTCGGAGACTCCAATTTCACCCCGCAAAGAGACAGCGTGTCCTAATCCTGAGGACAAGCACTCTGCGCGTGCCAACCCGAAATATGCGTAGCTCCAGAGAAAACCTATTGCAACGCATTTTGAAGCCCCTCTCCCGCGTGACTTCACTCACCAAACAAGAAACAACTATATATAGTTCGTGCGGGCTTATCAGTAATCCCAACAAAATCCACGTTATTCCTACATGTAAATTAGGAAAGGACGAGCGATCAAGCACTCACGCCAACGATGTCGCAATACCAAGTTGGTAGTTGAGACGTACAGTTTCCACTCAAATCGTTTTAAAGATGACTATCCTCATGGCAGCACATAGGGCTCAAGAAACCAAGTTAGATCCCAAGGTCTAGTCTAGGTCTTGAGACCTAGGTTAGACCTTGGCTTCATGTTCTATCTTGGACAAGATCGAGAGCTAGGACAAAATCTAGGCTAGAACAAGATCTAGGCAAGAACAAGATCTGGGCCAAAACAAGATCTGGGCTAGAGCATTATCTAGGCTAGAAAAAAAGATCTAAACTAGAGAAAGATCTAGGCGAGAACAAGATCTGGGCTAGAACAAGATCTATAGCTGGCTTTATGTTCTTTCTTGAACAAGATCAAGCCTAGGACAAAATCTATGGTAGAACAACATCTAGAACAAGATCTAGGCTAGAACAAGATCTA
Source organism: Ixodes ricinus (assembly GCA_037355805.1). Classification (NCBI taxonomy): domain Eukaryota; kingdom Metazoa; phylum Arthropoda; class Arachnida; order Ixodida; family Ixodidae; genus Ixodes; species Ixodes ricinus. The sequence goes on from JAZHYW010058556.1 coordinate 8,699, forward strand.
AGCAAGAACAAGATCTGGGCTAAAACAAGATCTGGGCTAGATCAATATCTAGGCTAGAAAAAGATCTATAGGCTAGAGAAGATCTAGGCTAGAACAAGATTTGGGCTAGAACAAGATCTAGGCTGGAACATGATCTATACTTCGTTTCACCTTAAGTTCAGACGCAGCATCAAGCAGCGTTTCAAAAGCGCAAGTTACTGGGCCCTTTCTGTTTACGATTAGTTCAGCAATGATCTATACGACACGTATACACAAATATGACGAACACCATGATAGTGCACTTTTGACGCCGTCTGATTGGTCCCATCAGCTCACTGCTTCGGCTGCGTTTGGACAAGCAGAGTGTAGGATTTGTGAGTATACAGGACACGATGTGGGGGACACAGAGTTTTGGAAAGCGCGTTTGAGTCGTCGGACCGTTTTTAAGGTGCCTCAAACAGGAACAGCGCTGGACAGGCTGGGACCGCTTTTAAGGAACTTTAAGAGGAACAGCGCTAGGCATGTTCGAAACGTGTTAGGTAAACTAGTATTTCTCTCAAAGTGCAATGTATACGAGCCTTCAGTAAAAACGTCAACCTCACGAAGCTCTCGTTTACGCAAATTCTAAGCATTCGCTGCCTACAACGACACGGTCTCACAAACATAACTCAGGAGCGGCCGTCAATATACAGCCTACCAGAGCAGTGACACTAGTGGGTCTAACAATGACGAACAGGGCCGATCGAACGTCTGGTTCCCACGTCCACCGTAGCTGTCGGACATTGCAGCGTCAAGAAGGCACACGCGTATATACCTCACCACGGCGAACAATAGAACCAGGCGTTCGGGCGTATGACCGAGCCAGCGGCTCGCTCTCCGTCTGCGGAGATCTCCAACCCGTTCATCGTTATAAATAGAAGGGAAGCACCACGGGACAAGGGCAGGTTGCCAGGTGGGCTGGGAGAAAGAGTGCTGTTCCGATGCTCCCACAATTGCAACCGCCACTCATTATTCGGCCTGTCTTCGCCTATTGACGATAGAAGAGTGGCCGAGCTGCCGACCTTCTAGAACTGCGGTCACACTGCAATACATCATACAAAAGACAGTCTGGTGTCACACTGGTCATGCAAACAACTGGTCATACAGCACTGTAAGAGAAACATAGCTTCGATTATGCTCGATGCCTGATCCGCAGACAACTCTTTCATCATGTCTGCCAGACCGTGTCTTTTGCATGATATATATGAGCAGTGTGAAGTTAAGCATTCACGATTGAGGTGCGGACCACTGTTAACCCTATTTCGCCAACTCCTGAAAAACAAATGTTTTTGTCTTTAGTGCGCGACATACTGTCGACTTCTGCAACAAGCTTGGCGCAGTATGGCCACTGGCAGCTTTGCGCCATAAAGCCCGTAATCAACAACAACGACTTCTGCGAAATCGACCGACACCTATAGTGGCTAAAACACAAAAACTGTCGCGGCCGGTTCGCTCCGCCAGCTTTCTTGGGCGCATCAAACATTCTCAGCATCTGGCGGTCTAGACACGAACCCGTGAAAATAGATTCGAAAACGCGCGATGAAAGTCTCCAATAGTCCTCGATATGCCTCGAGAAAAACAGTTTTGGTGCGCCTCGAGCTTGTGGAGAACTCGGCGGCGCACCAAAGTTACCACTCGCGCAGCAGGCGCAAAGCTATGCAGTGGCAAAACGCGGACGATTGCAATATGAGACGCTTTACACACGCGCCAGAATACAGCCGCCATTGCTGACCTTCTCTTGTTTTGCCGAGATACCGAGCCACCGAAATTGGTAGCGGACGAGCCTCCACAAAGGCCAATGCTGGGGAGAAAGACAGAATAAAATCTAGGATGGCAATAACACTGGCACTGCTATGGTCAATAATGAAGTGAAGTAAACGTAATAAGAAGGGGACTCACAAACTGAAGGTCAGTTATGGCGGCACCCATGCACAGCTGCTGCAAAGCGTCTATATATGATCCGCGTTCCGCCACTGCCAGCTTTGCGGCAGCTTCACGAGTGGAAACTTTGGTGCGCCCCCGAGCCTTCAGGAGCTTTAAGTCGTTCTAAAATTGACTGATATAGTGCTTTTCGATTATGCTCAGCATGCTTCCCAATTGAAACCATATGATTATTTTACTAATTAAAAGGTTAAGAAAGTTTAGTTAATTATTCGACATATCGCAAAGATTACCCACCTAATATGATGTCCCCCTAGGCCGTATAACTCACTTGCCCAAACTGCATTAGTGCATCTTTTATGGTTTTGTTTTGTGATAAATCTGTTCGAATTAAATGACACATCTGTTATATATATATATATATATATATATATATATATATATATATATATATATATATATATAACTTGTACTTGAGTAAAAGATTGATCGGAAAGCTTCGGTCCTTTTCGTTAATTATGCTCGTGCCAAATGTTAAAACTAATGTTTTTTTATTTATTTTACTAAATTCATGTTGTTGCTGCTGTTTATGTCGGGGATTGTGTAAGGATAGGTTCAAAGGTTTGCCCTTTTATGCAAGAAAAGTCTGAAGGTCATTAGAAAATTCAATCTGCGCAGATTTGACATTTTCGTAACCAATGACAGCTGCAGAAGCCAAGACACGATGGAAGTAAGTGTTGATTTAATTTACTTGCCCATGCACGTATCTCTACTTTTATTTCTAGGTATCATCTATCACTAGTCCACGTGTCCCCTGGGCACTTACTATTTATGAAGAATAGTTTGACACTGAACTGCAGCCCATTTCTAGTTTTCTGTGGCTTTATACGTCTCTGAAATTCGCGTGAATGAACGTCTATAACTGTCGACCTAGGATTATTACTTAAGCGCGCCGAAAAATAACGTTTTATTTTTGCAAGCTTTATATGGCATAAAATAAAAACTTGTAGCGAATGTAGTATTCTCTATTTCCCGAAGACCTCAGCTGGGGCATGTGGTTCTGGTCGGTGCTCATACGGCACCGCGGATTTGTGGACTCAGAAGACATAGCAATGTAGACACATTGTTCTATAGGGATATTGTTATCTAGAAATGAAATAGCTTCGCCTACACAATCGGCGACTTCGTGGAAGAACGCGTCTCAGCACCAGAATTACGTACAGTGTGTCCGTGACGTCATTTGGCAAACTTGCGGAGGCACGAACGACAATCCAACGTGCCCAGCTGCAGCTCACAGCTGGCTCCAAAATGCCGCACCTGTTTACAGCAGCGAGAGTGCTCGAACTCCTTACACGCTCTGTCAGCTATTTACCCTATTACCCGGACTCCGGAATACAATGACCATCGGGAAGTTCTCGACTAAAGCGGTGAGGTTGGAGCAGAATCTGAGCTCTCGAGATTTCGTAGTTCGTCGTCCTCGGTACGCTGAAGCTCCATCCGCGGGCCGTTGTGCACCGGGGTACCACGTTTGCTTTCAAGGGAATCGGGGAAGCGCATCGTGAAGCCAGTTCGAAAGACGCTGCCAGGACGAAAAGCGGACGCATCCTTTCCTCTAAATTCCACATCACGTATCGTTTCTGTCAGTTCCCAAACTGAATTTGGATGTTACGTACACCCCAGGCACGTATCCAGGGGGGAGGCCCATGCCCCCCCCCTCCGCCGAAATCTTCCATTTTGCTGGGACCTCTCTTCGCAGCAGTGTTTAATATCTATATCTTTGTGTTCTGTCACGTGTGCCTGTTTTAAATTTTTAGCAGTATTTCATCCAAATAAACCATTCAGTTGCAAGTTACGCCTCGTCCTGTCCAGTTCTCCCTTCGTTTTCGTCCGTGTTTTTTTTTTCCGTATTACATCATATTAAATCTTCTAGGATTTTTTTGGTTGGGGGGGGGGGGGGGGTTATTGTATTTTTAACCGGCATGCAATGCCCCAGTGGTAAACCAGCACTGGTATACTGCATAGCCAAATTTCTCATCTACGGCGGAGACAGCAAACGGGGCTGACTAACTTCCAGCTGACCAAATAAAGCCACAACAGGACTGCTTTAAGACCGAGTTAAGGCGGCACACAAGACCAGTATCCAGTGGCACGTTCTCAAACCGCCGTTCCCGAAGTGGGCGTCCGTCGTCAGTGGCCGCGGGCATCTGCGTTTCGTCCCAAGCCCACGGTTCCCGGTGGTCCGTCGACGGCGGCCATTTCCTCTCGAAACAAAATAAGCGCAGAGCCGGAAACTCGGCTATTCCGGGATCGGTCCAAAGGCCCTCCAAGGACGCCTTTCGTTTACGCCAACGTACGCCCCGCGCTCTTCCGGCCGACGGCTGCGTGTTCGCGAACCCATTCGACTCTCCGGCCGACAGACGAGAACAACCTGTTGTCGGGAGGTCGAACCGGATCAACATTCGCGTCCTCTTTAGCCTCGGCAAGGGACGAGAGGTCGGATCTGAGTGAGCCAAACAGAACGCCGGAGCGAGGCACGTTGGTACCTCCGGGGCACATCTACCCCAATAAGCTGACAGCGACGAAAGCTACGTGCTCGTTGGACCAGTCGTATCTCTTTGCCCTCGTGGTCACGCTCCCGCCCATATACACACGCAAGAGAGTGGAGATCAGGCGGTAAAGGGAAGCGGCTGATTGGTCCGTGTAACTTCCACCACATTGTCAGCTTAGATGTGAACAGAGTCAAGCAGCGGCCAATCAAACAGTGCCGAAAGCGCCAAGTCACGGCATTTGCCGCCTTCCTGCGCCTGTTCATTCACCGGCTCATCCAGACAGGCGCAGGGAGTGCGCCGTGGCTCTAAGCTTCTATTCTGCGACTGCATGTGCGCTTGTTTGCCTTCTCGGCTTTGGACCCGCTCCGACTTGTGGGGAAACCAAGTGTACAGTAAGCAAAGCCAGCCCACTAAACTTTTGACGCCATCACGGTGTGATAGACGCAGATTGGGCAGGGATGCTGTGTCAGCCTAAGTTTGGGCCTCGTGTTCAATCGATGCGTCGAGTTACGCTCGGTGTCCAGGCTTGGGTCCAACTGCCGAGTTCGCGTAATCTTGGGTCGATGACGTTCAACGGAGGGAGAAGAGGTTCTTCGCGGGCTTTGATTATTATATACCCGTTTTCACCCCAAGAACTGTAATAAAAAAAAAAGGTTGTCTTCTTGTGGAGCATTACTAATGTTCCCTTTGTAATAGAGAATTAAGATATATGTATGTACATTTTAGATGTTATATTATCAAGACGTACGCGTTGCGAATTCCAAAAGCATCGCTTCTTTACCTGACGACCAAATCTTGTAAGAACTACTTCGTGCGGAGTATGGACTTTGCGCAAAACTTCCTCTTTTGTCTTTTCTTCTTTTCTTGAGGTGAAAACGATAGGTGCTGTTTAATATTCACTCCTCTAGAAGGCTATCACATGCCTTGCACCGTCCGATGTAATTGGCTCACAGGGGCCGTAGCTTTCGTTCGTTTGCCCAGCGACGCTGGAATGGAGAGTGCATTCATGAACGTGTTTTCTCTTTCTCAAAACTGAGCCGCCATATTCTGCGAGATAGTTACGTGGAATTACACCTTTGCTGCTAGAAGATTTGAAGGAGTAAAAGTTGTTAATCTACGGCCAAGGTGTCGCACTTTCAACGTGACGAATCCGAAACCTTAGCTATACTTTGTCCCACCTATAGGATGGACGGCCAAAGGTATACCGAGTCCCCAAATCCAGTCACGACTCAGTTAGGAATCACGTGGTGCACGTAGATTGCTCCGACGAGCGTATGGACTATTGACTACAACTTTAGATGTAGTTCATCGCAGCATGAAACGAAGTATAGTTGATGGGCAATTTCATAAGAACTAGATCAGTTCTTATGAAATTATTGATTGAGTAAATTTTAAGATTCGCACACCAGCTTGCCTGCATTTTTTTAACATTTTCTACAATACGTTAAGGAATTTTCCATGCCAACTTTTTATCTCTCACTATTTTCAGAAACGTCGTAGTCAAAATAGATCAATAAGCAAAACATTTTGCCGGTCTTTTGTTTCTTTTCCAAACGAATAACGACGCGTGTAAACTTTATTTATAGGACTACTACGCTTCTAGTTCTGAATTATCTCTTAAACCGCAGAAACGTGCCTCGTGTGGCCCGCACCGGAAAACATCTCAAAGAGCGCCGGTCGTGTCCTCTCACGGTATACCAGCCTTTCTAACGCAATGGCCTACTTGAGAACACGGCATGCAATGGGATTTTGTTGCCTGAGCACGCTACCCAAAAGGAAGGTTGTTGTTGGAGCGAAGAACGTGGATACCGAGCAAAGAGCAAGAGGCGCAGGAAAACAACTTGCGTTTTGCCTCTTCCTCAAAGAGGGAGAACAGAAACAAGAGCAGGAATATGATATTCGTAAAAATAGCGTCCAAAATCGTCCCCGCTCGCTCCCTAAACGCTCCCAGGTTCTGTGAGCGTTTAGTTGCAACATACGCAGTTAAAAACTCACTTTAAGGTATAATAAGATCCCGCGAATATTTATATTCGGGCAAAAATACTAAAAACGATTTTGCAACTAATTCACCTAGCTTTTCCCACAGCGCGTGGCACAAGCTGACCTCTTCGTCACATGCCGTTGCACCGGCTCTGTTTCTTCGGGTTGTCGATTCGACAATAATTAGTTTCTAGAATTGACCTCACGTGAGTCATCAAAATGGAGCCTTCTACGAGTCACCGAGCGCGCAATAACTCTCTTTCCGCGGAAGATCAAACGCCATGCACCCGTGCACAGCATTTTTCGCCCGGTTGATAAGCCTGGAAAAGTGTACTCATAGGTTTAGCAGTGCGAGAAAAAGAGGATTTGCTACCACAAAATAAACCAATCGCGCATTTAAAAAAAGCCTATGGTGCGGTTTATTTACTGTGCATGATTAATCTGGTCGCTGACAACCCCCTTCCCCCCTCCCCTCCCCCCCCCTCCCCCCCCCCGCGCGAAATAGCGTCAAATTGCAGCTCCGCGTACTTTCGATATCCCCGATAACCCGATAACGACGACGATGCACGCGCAAGTATTCTTATCAAAGTCATCGGAACCATCTATTCAAACTCCCTATTGGTTCCATCGAATCGTCGTCTGCGGTAAGACATAAAGTCTGAAACGGGGTGTGGAATGACACCAGGCTCAGTATCCACAGGGAGCTCCGCGAATCATGAAACCGAAAGAAACGTTGTCACCAGCGACCTAGAAAACCGAGTCTGCATTTGTGGCACGGAGCCAATAGCACCCATAGTGAGACATGCTGGTTCCCTCGAACGCAAACATTACTGCGTGCCGAAAGAAAAAAAATTCTAAGCGCGTAACGTTGCAAGTATTTCTACACGCCGCCCGCTTCAAGTAACACAGTTTTACTACAGCGTGTGTGGGAAAAGTTTCCGGAAGCCAATTTGAGCGGGAAGTCTTTTAGTGTCTTCTCCAGAAACGGCCCCCTCGTATATACCACGGAAAAATTTGGCTTTGCACCAAGGGTAAATTCTGGAAGTTCTCGTAAACCCTCGCCGGAGCACTCTATACGACTATGGGTCGAATGTACGTTTTAAAAATCAAAAATAGATCGGCCTCGGAACGCTCACCACAATGGCGTTGACGATACGATAGAGTATACAGCGTGCAATAAAAATAAACAACGATGACTTTAATTTGTGGGATATGACTGTTCTTCGATCTTTGTAAGAACAAAAGAAAATATTTGTCGTATTAATTGATGTAGCGCTCTAGCTCTGCTCCAAACAGTTATCAGGATTCTTTGGTCTCACTCAGTATTCCGTCTTTAAGGACTATTCTATATACTGTGGCGGATTCCGAACAAAACTATCTGGCTTCCCAGCTTCGCCAATTATTTCGACTAAATTGTGCCAGGACGAAGATCAGCGAGGGTATTGGAATCCTGGACACTATGATAAACACCAATTTATAGAATACTTACGAATACTTGTGCGTGAATCTTAGAGAGAGTGTATGTGTTTCCTTATGGCTCATCTTCAAGCTGCAAGTGCTCGATCAAAACACCGACGTGAACGTTTCGCCTGAGAAAATGACCAAGCCCCCACAGGCTTTCATAATTCCCAATATTCAACATAATTCTCAATATTCAGCTAATTCCTGTCTTCAAGGCTTTTTTTTTTAAATCTGATGTGTTTTTATTTTATTTTTTTGGGGGGGGGGGAGTTATTTTACTCGCAGATTCAACATTTTTAAATATCAATATTCAAAGAAAAAAAAATACGGAGTACATTGGGGTTTATGTTGAAGAAAATAAGACACGGCATTTCCCAACCTCCAGGTGATACTTGGAAAACGTCCCCGTACCGATAAGAAAAAGAAACGAGATGTCTGAAACAAGAAGCCTCATCGCAGACATCGGGGGCTGTGTTCCGGCTGAGCACAAGCCGTACATAAAGGTTCTGACCCCCGTGAAACTTGGGAATTGCTCATTCAAGGACTGCTCCAATTAGTTTTCTTTTTCCGTTTTCACCGATTTCGATCAAACCAACTCGGGCATTAATCGGTATTTGCCAAAGCACGGAACCTTGTATATAGCTGCAATTGTGATTAAAGACCCTTACTACTAATATGATTATTAATTGCGCTATTACCTCCTCCTACTGCCTGACTTGGCAACATATTCACAAGAGTGAATCTGTTGCCAATAAGGCGCTGATAAATGTTACACATATCTGAAAAAAAAAAAAAAACGAAGACGACGGACGAAGAAGGGGACAAACACAAAACAAAACTTAGTTCTTACTTTTTTTAAAAACTAATTTTTAAGTACTTCTAGCGTATCTCGGTGTGATTTCTTCATTGTACACCTGGAAGTGGTAAAGCCTGAGGTATATATTTAGACGCCATCTTGCGAGGGTACTTGTCAATACCTCGGCGCGCACCTCTTTCATAATGATTCATCGATGTCGTTCACCCCAGCGCGTCTTCACTTCTTCGTTCGCCATTTCCCCGTCGGCAGAGCCCCCACGAGAAGGCGTTCGTGGACTCCCAGACGGCATCCCTGAAGCGCGTGGTGCGGTCCTCGGCCAAGGCGACCTGCATCCCGAGGTTCTACTACCCGCAGGGCAAGCCCCTCACCGCAGCCCAGGTGGACGGCCACCTCAAAGGTGTGCGCCGCCTTCGCCGCCTTCCGCGACGGCAGGGCCACGCGCAGCAACTTCGCCGCCATCGCCAGGGTAAGGGATACGGACTGCATAATAGGAAGTTTTTGATGGACCATTTCACCCCCTTTCTTCATTGCGCTCTCTGCAACGAAGACGCCACTACTGCGTGCGCGCTCTGCTAGCCTTCCCTGCACAGTTCCGAGTGTTGCGGGACGGCGAAAACGAGGTGCTTTTGTGCCATGCGCGCCTCTTACGTTTAAAGAGCATAAAATCCCCGGGCACACCCTTTTGGGTGTTATAAAGGATGCTTCGGCGGCTTGCACCCATCGCTACGCCCTTTCAGCACTCCATTTGTTGGAGTGCTGAAAGCGGATATGTTATCGCTCCCTCGCGCTGGAGCGCAGGCAGCGGTAACATATTTGCTTGAAACCGCTTTAGCGGAGATTGTTTTGGCGACCGCGTCGAAGAGTTATTGCCTGCACTAATCCGTTTTAGTTAGAGACACAGTTCACGAACCCCGAGAATCGTTTCATTGGCAAGAAACGAGACAAGGCAGCATGTTTTGCAACCTTATTTACGGTAAAAGTGACCCCGACGAAATGATTGCCGAAAGTGCGGATTTATTTCGCGGAGGAAAAATTAATAGCCGTAATTCCGGTGTCGTGAGTGCTTCGTTGCGCATGTACTTGTTGTTTCTGTGTATGTAGTACGTGCTTTAAGTAAACTGTATGTGTAGTGAACGTCGGAAATTTACAGAATATATCAATGACTTGTTTTCGATTGACCCTTTCTTTTCCGCTCTCTCGTTTCCAAAGGCCTGCGGGATTCCCCTGTACTGGAAAATGCCGTTGTTCGTGGCGTGCGGCGGCGAATCCAGGGGATACGTCACGAGCGATCACTTTACGGGTTTCTGGAAGAGGTGCGTATCTTTATTTTCTTCTTGTTGTTTGCCTCTCAATGCAGACAAATTAATAACACTGGAAAACATGCGTAAATAGACAACACAAACACATGTATTGCTTTGTTTCTATCGAAGCCCAGTACCTCGGTAAAACTCCTCGATTATGTCAGCATGGAGCCCCAGTCGTTGGGATATACGTAGTAAATAAATAATATTCACTGACAAACCTCTTTATTTTTTTTCATGGATTGACAGTTTTATCTAGAGTTGTGGCCTGGTTCACAATAATGCGATAACCAGATTCCGTTGATGGGAATGTACGCGACAGGCATCAGTCTGGCGGCGTAATAATAAATAACATCCTTCGTAAAAAAAAAAAGTATTTAGCTTTTTATTTTGGTGAAAGGAAGACCAGCGAAGCTGTACTATGGTGGGAATGAAGTAATGGCCGGCCGCAAGTCGGCAAGCCAGAGTGGAAAGGCTCGGAAGGTTGCCGCCATCTATGAGCGACGGCGACAACCAGACAAGCCTGTCGTCTGGTTGCCGCCGTCGCTCATAGATGGCGGTAGCTGTCCAGAGTTCTGTGTCATCAGGTCATTTGAGGACGGACACGATCCTGGGAAACTAAACCTTAACAACTCCGCTGTAAAAAAAAAAAAAGAAGCGTTTAGCTACAATAAGTTTTGATAGTATAGATACGATCTCAGCAGGGGAACATCGTAGTAAAGGATAATCGTGATTACTTCCAGGATAGTCTCTGAGGGTCGTGACGAACCAACCTGGTTCGTCAAGATTCTAAGCAAAGGGACGAGAAACTATCTCCTTCCCGACGACTTTATTCCAATGATGCAGGTATGTACAACTTTACATGGATCATTCGTCATTAACAGTCGATGCTCCTGCTAATGAACGTAATGGTTACTCTTGGAAACATATGACAACGTCTAATACGGACATCACATACTTCACTTTTCATTTCACTGTTTCGACAGGATGTGATAGACACTCATCCAGGATTGACATTTCTCAAGGAAGCTGTGGAATTCCACTCAAGATACATTAATACGGTGAGCCAGTTCTTTTTTCCCACAACATACGTTTAGGTCTAATGAAAACCGTTGAGGCAGATTAGGTTCTTATCTGTTGCTCTTTGGCTGCGTATAGTGCAGTCCTACACCGCTCAGCGTAAATTTTATGTTGAATTTTAATGTTAACCACACGTTTCTTTAGGCATGCGGAGTAAAAATGTCACTGGATATTTTTAGTGTTATATCATACGCCAGCAAAATACATTTGTATCAGGCGATAATTATTAATGTTACAGCCTCAAAGCGACATTACAGAGGGTAGCAAGTAGAGATTAAGCAGAAAAAAGAACCCACAAAATATCCGCGTTATTAGATTGTGTCCTCGTAAGCCTTTGTGACTGTCGTGTTCGGTGATGTGCTGATATGTAATTACTTTTTTTAACATATCTTGTTGTTGTTGTTTCCTTTTTTGTTTTTACAGGTGATTGCTAGGATATTTTATTGTGTAAATAGATCGTGGAGTGGCAGGATTACCATTCCCGAACTCAGGAAAAGCAATTTCTTACAAGTAAGTATTTTCGCTACAAAATTACCCTATTCAGTTAAAACACACTCACACACGAGTGCACGACGCGTGCACGCCGCGCGCGCGCACACACACACACACGCACACGCGCGCACACACACACACACACACACGCGCACACACACACACACACACACACACACACACACACACACACACACGCACACACACACGCACACCAGCAGCAGCACCCATGACAAAATTTTTCCTCTGGAGATCTGTTTGAGCGTCTATAAGCTGTTACTGCAACAAAACGGGACCAGACAGACACAGAATATCTATCCTGAAGGCAACGGCGTTACGTATACTAGAATATGTAACATAACTTTTATGGCCATATTGAAAACGATCGCATGGTTTTTCATACACAAAAATAAATAGTAAAAATCGCCCTTTTTGAGATAAGTGGCGTTAGTACTTTCCTTATTTCCTGGAGGCTGGATTATTGAGGGCCGATTGCCTGAACTTTTACCGATATCCTTACACCGTGCGTGCAACTATGATAGTCCAAAGTTAGCGCTTTAATGTTATCGGTGCCAAGTTTGACCATTTTATAGTTCAAACGATAAAGTTAAAAAACTTTATCGTTTGCTCTTTGCTCTTGCTCTTAGACAGCCCACTGTCTAAGAGCAAAAAGCAATGCAAAATTTGACCAAAGTGTTAATAAATTAAATGTGTTTTGAAATGCTTTCAATTTCGCCACCGGTGACGGCAAAACTTTCTGACCGCCCGTTTCTTCCTCCAGTGACAAAATATCTCCAGAATCAAATTAGTAAATACAATACAATTGGTGCGGTTGTTGTAGTTAATAAATTGGTCAAACTATACTTCAGTTTATTCAAAATTTGTTGAATACCCCTTCTTTTCTTGCACGATTTAAGATAAAATTGCCCATGAACATAGCTGCAATAGAGAAAAAACAGAACAAAGATAATTTGCGGATCCCGGTTTAGTTAAGTAATGAACGCCAGCGTGGACGCTACTCTCCAGGTGCTGTCACTTCTGGAAGACGAGGAGGACATCAACCAGATTACAGAGTACTTCTCGTACGAGCATTTCTACGTCATCTACTGCAAGTTCTGGGAACTGGACAAAGACCACGACCTGTACATCGACAGGTACGACTTGTCGCGGCACAACGAGGGAGGTGAGTTCCCGCTTCATGTCGTAAGAAAGCTTGCGGGCCCGAATTCAAAGAGCGATATAACGTCATGTTTGATCCATCATATATGCATCAGTGATCCCTTCTTGGCACACATGTCCGGTCCGGAATAAGTGTAAATCTCGATTAATTGCTCGAAATATGAGAAGCACTAGGACGTAAAGATCGTACAGCGACACACAATGGACAGAGAAAGTGAAATATACGACCCGAAAGCTGCTACAGGGTAAGGAAGGAGTTACAACTTCCATAAAGCACGACTTTTTGAAGGATGAACATACGGACACGAGGTACATCGAAGGATGCCTCAGAGCTTTGGGTAGCAGCGCTTTCTTCAGAAAAAACAATGGAAACGACGATATGTTTAGAAAAGCAAACACTTCCTAAAAAAAAAAATCGGTTGATTGAAATGAGACTTTGTACCTTGATTTAACCTTCTAACAAAAGCTCGATTCCAATTTTAATTTCAGCAATCTCCATGCGGATGATTGAAAGAATATTTTCCGGTGCCGTGACAAGGTAGGTATCTGACTCTTTTTCCTGCACAATCTTTCGCTCCAACGCAAAAAAGAAAAAAAAGCTTTATCGATATTTAATGCTTCGCGATCTTACCTTGCACGCGTCCATGTACTGGTTTCCAGTGTTGTGATATTTCTGCACCAGCACCTTAATCAGGGCAATTTTAGGCACATGTTCGGGGCATCCTTGGTGCATTCAAGGTGCACCATGGATGCCCTTAAAAAATCAACCTAAATGGTAAAAAAAAAGAAAAAAAAATATATATGTATATATATTTATATATACATAATAATCGCATTGATTTGCGGTGAGGACAGTCAAGCTGGCGCCACGATAACCTGTAATCTAACCCGGATATTCATTGTAATGATGTCCGTATAGCACCCATATGAAATCCATAGGACGTTATGGCGACTGCTGGACGTCTCCGGGACAATCGGTGCTGTTGGAGCCCTTCTTTTCTCACGCTGTCACTGTGCGTCCTCTGACAGGGGTCCCGTGCAAAGGGAAGGAAAAATGAGCTACAGCGAGTTCGTCTGGTTCATCATGTCAGAAGAAGACAAGAGGCATCCCAGGAGGTTAGTGGCTCTTCTCTACAGTAAGCTGTAATTAAAGAGATGCCCCAAAAGAGAACTTACGCGCTGTGGGCGTCAAAAGGTCGTACGGAAAGAAGCAGGGAAAACTTCTATCGTGTTTTATGTTTGTCCCTTGTATTCACTCACGTTCTAAACTTACGCGAAGTTGTACAGACTGCACACTAAAACAATCTGTTCTAAATCAGCTCACCGAGAACGTTAAACTGAGTGCGGAATAACTGTTTTTTCACCTTCGAGCGCAGTTGATTCCGAGAGTTTACTTACGTGCTTGTTGCACGTAAGCAATGACTGACGTAAGACCAACGCCGTCATCGCAAATCGCGATTTTAGGGACGTCGTACACCGTGCGACCAGTCGCGCTGGCATCCTTCGCTGTTTGTGCCGTTGGTTCCACCGTCTTTCTCTGCGTGTGCGCCTTCCAAGTCACGATCAGCTTCGAACGCATTGTTGCTTCCGTCTGTTGATTTAATTTAGGACGACAGACGCTATGGTCATACATATAGTACAGCCACCTTGATTGCACTTGACGAAATCGTCGTACGTAGAATACGCACGCCGGTCAGATGGGTGGTACAATTATCAGTCACCTAGTCACCTGACCTGATGTAAGGTCACATGAAGCCCTGATGTCACGCGATGCCACCGTGTCACGTGACGACATCACGTGACCTGGTCACGTGGTTGGTATACCGTTACGTTGATGACATCCCATGAACTTCATCTGCTAAATTTGGTGGGCGATGCTTCGCGCGAGCCGTAACGCACTTTCGTAATGCACTTCCGTGACGCAGTTAGGTCACGCTGGAATATGCCCAGTACTCCCATATAACATATTCCACGTTAAAATTCTCAGGTTGCACTGCCTGTACCGTACAGCTACGTCCAATAGACAAGGCAAAACTAAATATCATTGATAACACACACAGATGTCAATCAAAACGCAATCGCTGCATTCATACATCACAATATTTTTTGTAGCTTGCAGAAATATGGCGCGTATCTGCGCATGGCAGCCCCTCGCTATGCTGCTTCCCAGCACTGCTAGAGCGCGTTGGGAGAAACATCCTTCTCAGGCGGGAGAGATTGTGTTGTTTTGACGAGGTTATAGGCTTATGTGGAGATACTCGAGAAGTTACGGATGGAAATTCACGCGGCTTTATTCAGTGCATTATTTTGACGAGGTTATAGCTTGTTTATAGGAGCCACTCGAGAAGTTACAGACGGAAAGTTCACGCGACTATATTCAGTACACTACTGCTATGTTTTATGTCACGCATTCGCACGCACGTTGACCATTTATGTTTGCCCAGTGTTTCCTCAACGACCTTGTTGTAACTGCATTGTCTTTTCTTCCAAAACTTCAATAAAGACAAAGAATGGATGTGACTAAAGTTATTCATGAATCCTATAGCCTGTTTCGATACAGCTTAAGAATGGTCGTACACATAAGGTACTATAGGACCAAATGCAATGAATGGAGAGTGAGCATGTTGCCCCACATTTTTCGTGCTGTCTATTGTTTCATATACATCGTGCTTTGTGCACCTGCCGAGACCTGATCGCTAACTCCATTGGCTTCTTCTTGCTGCGACACGAAACGGTGAGCCCTCATGCCTAGCCTCGGATTCAGTGATTATCATCTTATGACGCTCTGTCTTGGTGGTCGCAGATATGTCTTGTAACAACCTGCCAAAATCGACTACTTGCGGCTGTGGTTGCATATATCATGTATGGTCTCGAAACGTCGCCGAGGCTTCGTAAAACAGAAGAAATGCACAGGAACGCAATATTTCTACTCCGAAATGTTGAACGGCATGCCAGCCACGATATGGGAACACAAAGCTCACATTGCCACTGTGAGCAGCTTGCACTGAGTTCTGATAAATAGCCCTCTTTGTTCTTTTTGCAGCATAGAGTACTGGTTCCGGTGCATGGATATAGATGGTGATGGGTACTTGTCCATGTATGAGTTGGATTACTTCTACGAGGAGCAACTGACACGCATGGAGGCACTTGGCATTGAGACGCTACCTTTTGGAGACTGCCTCTGCCAGGTATGTGCAGCTGTTTAACTATGCTATAGGTTCAACTTATTCCTTTTAATTTTGTTGTTAGTCATCAGCCTTGGGAATGTGGAAGTCATTCTCATCAATGCCTCAGTTTAAGTGTCATGAAGATACTGCGACTCAAGTATGCTTCCGTAATATCACCCGTATATTCTAGACCAATGAAGGAGGACTATATATTATGCAGAAATAGGCAAAATTGGCAAGATTTTTCAAGAATTAGGAGCAGATTGCTTTTTGCCCCAAAGGTTTACTCGATTTTGCCATAGTTTGAGCATATAGTTATTAAAACAGCAGTTTTCAGGAAATGCACAGAGTTATTGCACATTTACAGCCACACCTTAGCAGTTATTACGAGCATTATTTGAAGAAATAATATATATAATTAAAAACTATTATTTAAATTATGGTAAAGAAGCGTGGACATGGCAAAACATTTTAAATATTTTAACAGTGATTAAAATAAAGTGGTTAATGAATCATATCAGCATTAGAAAAGTTGGAGTATTTTCGGCTTAACAGGACAAACTACATATGTCTATGAGGTGCGATCAAAAAGTTCCGAGACTAATTTTGTGTCGTAAAAAGAGAGGGCAGGACGGTGATGTGTGCAGCTGTCGGAGGCAGGGACTTTCATGTGTCATTAGGACAAATGGCGTCGCTCTGTGGACAATTGAAGCTGAACGTACACGAAGTTTTGTGACCACGTGCACAAGCACATCGGCGATTTCAGTATGAACTGCAACCAGAGCAAGGAAGAAATTTCTATTCTGCTTCAAACTGGGAAAATCTGGAACCGAGACCTCAAAATAAACCAACAAACTCATGAGAAAAAAAGCGAATCATGAGAGGTGTTTTGAGTGGCGCTCGAACTTCAAGAATGACAGAACTTCAGTGGAAGAAGAAGGAAGTCTCGGGAAGGTTGCACTACCTCTCTTCGTGAGTTCCCAGTGATGTTCTGCCATTCTTGAAGGTCAAGCACCCCTCAAAATACCTCGCACGACTCACTTCTTTTTCGCCATTAAGTCTGCCGACTCAGCCCAAGGTATTCTGTTTCAGATTTACCAAGTTTGATGTAGGAGTCGGACTAATGTTCGCTTTGGTTTCAGTCCATGCTGCAATCGCCATTCTGCCAGGGGCGGATCCAGAACTCCGTTTTTTTTTTCTTTTGGGGAGGGGGGAAGGGGAGCCAAAAAATTTGTAAGGATACTATTTACCCACTTCTTTCTTGTGCACCGGGGGGTCCACTTGTCAAATTGCCCTTCGAGAAGGGGGAGGAAGATCGACTTGGTCTGGGGGGGCAGGCTGCCCCCTTATCCCCAAACCAAGTCCCTCTTCCCCCCCCCTTGGATCTGCCCTGCATTGTGCTCGTACACATGGTCACAGAAGCCCATGTAGCATAGCTCCGAATTCTCACAGAACGACGTTCTTTGGGGGAAGGCACACACAGGGTCCCCACTTTCAACAGCTGTTGGTCACAGAAGCCCTGTAGCATAGCCTGAATTCTCACAGAACATCCTTTGGGAAAATGACACATGAAGGTCCCCACTTTCGACAGCCCAAACCCAGTCCCCGCCCCTCCCCCGCCCCTTGGATCTGCCCCTGCATTGTGCTCGTACACATGGTCACAGAAGCCCATGTAGCATAGCTCCGAATTCTCACAGAACGACGTCCTTCAGGAAAATGACACATGAAGGTCCCCACTTTCAGCAGCTGTGTACGCATCACCATGCTACCCTTTCTTTTAGCACTCACAAAACTAGTCCCGGCATGTTTTAGTCGCACCTTGTACATTCTAAAATGTCCGCCCATCTACTTTTCGGCAGAGCCCACGGTGGATCAATCACCGTTCTAAGCAATGCATCCAGTGAATGGCGAGGCCCAAGAAATGCTTGTTTGTAAACGCAACCTGTACAGGACAGATGACGCATTGTTTACTATCGCCTTTAAACAGATGGCGTTTTCGAGCCAAACCGTTTTTTTGCGCCTCATCAATCCCTGGACAAGTGAACTGTAGGTCGCAATGATGGGCTTCCTGCGTGCATTGCAGGAAAGTAAGCGCGCAGGTATTATTTTTTTCAATGCAACTTAGTTGAACTGGGTTTCGCCTCCAACACAACCAGCACTGCGGCGAAGTAACCCTTGCAGAATTGATGCCGCAGTGCCGCTTCTCCACAATACGCTAGCATTGCATGACGAAAAAGGCACTCCTTCATGCTACTTGTTCTGCAATCGCTATGACTGCTGTAAAAATATGCCAGACATAATTTTCTGCATACCAAAGTTAGTGAAGTGATTTCCGATTTTTATCGGTTCTGTTGTTACTGAATTATTTTTCAAAATTCCAAAATGCCAGAATTAATGTCATTTACTAATTAGGGCAACCATTCAGGCGGAATCGTTAATTTTGGAGCCCATGCTGAGCATCCATCTGCTTATAAACGTCAGAAGCAAATGTATAAACACCGATTCAAGGCAAACTTCTTGCTGTATGAACATCAATAGAAGCAATAATGTAACTGAACGAAGGG
>JAZHYW010058559.1:0-12207 GCA_037355805.1 Ixodes ricinus
AAACAAAGTCACCTCAACCCTGCAATTTATCGGGGTTTTCGACACTCCACATTAAAAGCACGACGCACACTTAATTTCTCAGCAAAAAAAAAACATAAAGTACACAACCGAGCGACACGCCACAGCGGTTCATGATCACAGATCGACGACCAGTCCTCGCGGCATGATCCTTCGCACCAGGACCGACCACAAGAACCGACCAGTACCACCCTGTCCCCGCCTGCAGTCGTCGCACTGCGCGATCACCTACACGTCGACACGGCGGCCGCCGCCATACACGACCAGAGGAGGCCCACCAGGCACCATCCGGCGTCCGTCGGCCGACCGGAAGCAGCCCCGTTGCCCCTGTGCTGCTGCTGCTGTCCCCTGGACGATGACGCCAGCACATCCGCGCCCTTTCGCTGATTCAAGACGACCTCGATGTCGTTCTTCGTCAGCTGCGCATCATCGTCGTTGCCGGCTTTGTTCTTCTCGTCGGGATCGATGTCGGGATCTGGAGAGGCCCCGTCGTTAATCCTGTTACCGGACTCGTCCGCGGCTTCCTTGTTTCCTTTCCCGGCGGCTGTCGGCGGCGGCCGGGCTGAAGCCTTTCGGGTGGTGGAGTGGGCGATGGCGGAGGCGCTGCGGAACTCTGGCCTGGCGTAGTCGGCGGGGCAGCCCAGCTGGCTGGCGCTGAGTCGGGACACCTTGCTGCTGCTCAGGTTGCCGCTGGCTTGGAAGTCGCACTTGACGTGCCTCAGCTCGCGCCGGAGCTTGTCGTTCCTGGTGGCGTTCTCCAGGTGCAGCATCCACACGAGGCGGCAGTCGCAGCTGAACTTGTTGCCTGGAGGAAAACGAGAACGGTTTATCGATCGATTGGTTGACTAGATTGATTATTCGGCAGATTAACTGTGTAACTGACAAAGTGCCTGACTGAGCTTATGCTTTTTATGACGTCCCAATTATTATGTCCCGCCAGCATCATGGGTTCCATGCACATTTAAGGTGAATAAAAACAAAGGATTCATTGTAAAAGTACTTGTTTGGCTAGTTGCGGATGACTGTTTTCAATCACGGTTGAAAGCCCTAAAAAGAAGAACACAAAAGAGAAGACAAACAAGGGCGCTACTCACAACTGTATTAAAAAAACAACGAGAGAAGTACACATATATGTGTTGATAAACCTACCGTCACCTTGGCTGCGCATGCGCCAGGATACACGCCATTGAACCAGTTTGCATAAATTTATATATATAAAAAATAGGTGTCTCGGCATTATACAATGCAATCGACGTGTCGCTCACGCCTTGGGGCCCCTTCTTTGTGATAAAGTACGCCTCTTGCAGTTCGCGTGCTCTTTGAGTCTTGCTTCTACCTAGAATCTTGGCGTCACCGAAGCGTGACTCTCATTTGTAGGCCCTACAGTGAATGGGTGAGCGGGCTTCCCTCATACGGTCTTGATGGATGTGGCAGGTGCCATCTTAAAGAAAGTAAAAGGCCACACAACCAGGAAAGTGACGCAGTCGGTACTGAGCAACTTGAGTCCTCAGGTCGTACCATACGTACACAAAATGTCGCGTAACCTCAAGAAGGTTGCGAACAGGCATGGAGTGACTCTCGTGTTTTCAGCGCCAAGAAAACTCGGCCAACTTTGTCCTCGAATGGCTAGTGAAAGCAGAAACGAGCGCCATGTTGTACGAAGCACGCCAGGCCGTATATCGAATACGTCACGGGGGTCGTGCATGAAATCCCCCTAACGTGTGGGAAATCTTACCTTGGGCAAACGGGAAGGTGCACCACTGATCGTTTGAGGGAGCGTGCACAAAATTTAAAGACAAATGATGAGGCACATTTGGCCACGCCCTGTAGGGCCTGCAAATGTGAGCCTCGCTTCGGTAACACTAAGATTCTAGGTAGAAGCAGGAATCAAAAAGCAAGAATCAAAGAATCTTCTTTCTTGTGTTGGTCTTTTTAGCGCTTTTAACCATGAATCAAGAAGGATCCATTGGCCGATTACCGGTACAAATAAATATTATTTAGTGTAATTAAGTTTTCTATAACTGGCGCGGTTGATCCTAGAACGTCAAGGAACTATGTATTGTCCCGACATCAGAAGTAAGCGTATCGACTGAAATAGATTAAGTCATCTAGAGTTGATAGTCTCCAAAAAAATAATATGTTGGGAAAGGAGGTGTTTGAAAACGGCAACACTCGGTGTGAAAGGCCCATAGTCAACAAAACAATTTGAAAACACGAATGTCTCAGACATTTCGCACATTTCAGGTCACCAAAAATACAGTGGCTAAGCGCAAGCCGATACGCGAAACGATCGTGACACTCTCCTTCGTCACACGCGGAACACTCAATCAAGACGTCCAGAAGGCCAAACGTCCTTCAGAACTATCACAAAATACATCATCCGCTTCCACGCAATACATTTTCTGGCAAGTGCAAACAAACTTAGAATGCAGCAGACATGGGTAAAACTTTGAAAATAAACCTCCTGCAGGAGGCATCATAATGGACGAACTGTTTCGCTAAGATTCTTAGTTCCATGCCTCTTAAGCCGCGGTCACACGTTGTTTCCTGCCGACATGATGACAACATTATCTGCGGGCACGCCTCAAGCAGCGTCCAAGCATGTTGCTTCATGCACACTTCGAGCATGGCAGGCTTTGTACGTACGATGTGACAGGATAGTCCCATATAAGGCACCCCTCAGGCAGTGTCTGTTTCATACAAAAGACAGTCTTTTGTGTGAAGGCTGAGCAGTGTGCCCGTGGCTTTAGAGAAAAGACGGCTAGTGTTCTCACTGTGCGGCGTGCCTAGATGATGCCTGGGAATAAATTAAGCTACCCTACAAGCTTAATAAAGTAAAACAAAAGCTGGCGTCATTACCTTTTCTACGTTGATTCGGAAGAAGTACAGCGTACATGCATTCCCTGCTCGCAGCAGCTCCTGCATGTACGCCGCACGATGCACGCCGAACGTCAACCATCGATTTTTCTTTAATCAGCTCTGCTAATGAAAAGGGGCGAGCGGCTTCGCCAATCAGGAAAGCGGACCGTATTGCACCCCTTCCAGCAGTATGCAGTCTCGGTAGCAGATGCTTTCCAAAAAGAAAATGGAAGCATTAAGTTAGAAAGAGAGAAGAAATTAGGAAGTGCAATACCAGAGCAAAAATAAATAACTAGAAGTGGTAGACGAGGACACTGGTGATGAGTAGGACGAAGGAAAGCCTAAATTAATGTCCGGGAATTATTAATTAGCGGGAAATTGTCTCTACACAACAGCAGTTCTGCTAACCCGACAACCTTCAACACGTTCAGCAGCGGGTATTGCACCATGCGTAAGTTAAGGAGTCCATCCGTTGAATAAGATATTGAACTCAGCAGGAGAATTTCCAATTCTAGCTTCAGAGAGTATGTCGAAGAGCAGGCGACGGTAGTTATTGGATTATACGCGACTGAAAAATGTCGTACATTTGTTGGTTATCCTTGTGGCGTGGACAAGACAAAGTCTCCGAGAAACGGAAGCAGAAAAAGCATTTACCTCTTTTTGACACCAAGACAACACTGATTGTATAGCATGATACCGATCACCCTCCTCATTAGCTGATCCGATTAATCAAAAAGCAACGAAAAGTGTTCCGTGTTCATTTCGGTGGCGTTTACAGACGGAGATTTCTGAGGGTGTAAACAAAGCAAGGAGCACCGAAAAGAGAGAAAAAAAAGGAGGCAATTTCTCTTCTGCTTTGCCAATCTTGACCTTTCTGTGGTCCGCGGAAACCGAGTTTGAAAGGTATTATAAGCAAGACCAAGGATTTGCTGAGTTCATGAAGAAATATTACTTTCCCTCTTCGGCTCAATTTAGGCTTCCGAAAGGAAAGGCCTTTTTGCTTTCTATGGTTTTTTGCCCGGATCAGCGATCGAATGGGGCGGGCGGCTCCGGCATGATACTGGAGGTCGAACAATGCGCCATCAAGAAAGGAGATTAAATGTAACTCATACGAAAGAACGTACTTAATTCTTGTTCATCCGGGTCGTGTTCGAGATCATAAACAAGGTCAACATACGACATCCCTCCAAGTAATCAGAGAGGCGCCGTCTTTTTTCCTCGAGATGAGAAGGTGAGAAGCGATGGATTTGCACTTCTCATCGTGGATACGGTTTAATTCACGCTTCAAATGTGGGTTTCAAAAATCTTCTGATTTTTTTTATTTTTTTGGTGGATGTTTGGAACATTTTTTTTCGAGTATATTTGCGTCTCCAGCTCGTTGCTCGCCCTCTCGCGGCTGAAACGAGAAGCGCTCTAGCGGAGGTCCCCGGTTATCGTGGGCTCGTGGGGACTATGCAAGACGGAGGGACGAAGAGAGCGGGACATTGCTGCCTGCTGCGATTGGTCAGCGCCACGACGCTGACCAATCGCAGCAGGCAATGTCGCGGCCCCATCGTTCCGCCGTCTTGCATAGCCCCCCTGCTCAGCGGGCACGGCGGAACATCTCGCGATCATGGCTCACCAACAGCCATTTTGAATGCAAACAGCATTCTTCACTGTACCAATGTAATGTAGGAGCCCGTAAGGGACTTGAACCATACATTCTTAGAAATGCCTGCGCGTCAACTTACCCGTAAAACATTTGAAGAGCCGATCTCTGCGATCTACGAAATCAGCTCAGAGAATGATGAGGCGGAACATCCGTTTGGACCTAAAAATGAAGTATGCGCTGTGGCATTACGCAATGCAAAGCGCCATGCTTACATTGCGTAATGCCACAGCGCAGACTTCATTTTGAGGTCTAAACAGATGTTCCCCCCCATCATTTGCTTAGCTGATTTCATAGATCGCAGAGATGGGCTCTTTGAGTGTTTTGCGGGTAAGTAGACGCGCAGGCATTTCTTAGAGTGTACTGTTCCACCGGTTTTCCAACATCAGCGAAAGGGGCCGCAGTGAACGTACGTGAAAGCGGGTAGGCGTTCCTCCGAACTGGAAATCCTGAGCTGGGCAAAACGATTCCGGGAAAAAGAATTAGACAAAAATTAATGTTTTGGAAGATGTTGTAATTAGAAAAAATAACGGAATCGCTTTTTCTTGCCACATTCGTTCCAAAATAACTGGTGTCGAATTTGGAACTTTTACCGATTATCAAACGCCGCGACTTTGATATCACTAAGTGCTTTACCACAATTAATGTCATTAGACATAGATTTTTCGTACTAGACAGAGCATTTTAATTGATGTCAGACTAGTTTTAATTTATACCTTGTTAATTAAGATGCTACATTATCCACCCATACTGATAATTTGCCAACATAGGATCGCCACAGCTGTTCGCACGTTTGAAATTAGATCATTAGCAACATATTATATTGCAGCATGAAAACATACGTGTTGGGGTACCTTAATTTTAGTATTAGTGATACAAAGTACGGCCCCCGGTAAACGTAATACTCACAAAATACAAGGTACAACTAATATAGATTTTACGAAAAGGACTCATTCTCTTTTCTTTTTAGCGTGTAACAAACTGACATCATTATCAAGATAACCATTGCCTGAAAAAAAATTATTTTGTTTCCTGTTATGGATTCTGGTTTTGGATTTTCGTAGTGAGAACAGCGTTTCTTAATTCATAAGTTTTTTTGTTTTTTTAATTTTAAACTTATCACCGGTGGCGACATTTTGGTAAACTTTGGTTGATTTCAACATTATTGTGTTGGTAATATTGCTAAAGCAATTCATCATCTAAATGCCTAAAAAACATTACAGAACTAAAAGGTTAACCGTGTGAACAAAACGGGGACAAGAAAGATACACAGTCGACCGGACAGGCGCTTTACTTTCAACTGTTGTGTTTTCAATGGCAGCATCGTCGCCTATATATACACACATTATTGCCCAACCCGCATCGCACCCAATCGCACACTCAAAGGCAGCCATCCAAAAACGCCATTTCACATTACAGGGTCCGCAGTTCATTATCTCCCATAAAAGTTGTCTTAGTGAGGTGCTAGGAATAAAAGAGTCATGAAAATGTTTCGTGCGACTAGAATGTATAGCACCAAACATTTCATGACTCTTTTATTTTATGAAATGACTAGAATGTCCGCCGTAACGGCATGTTGTCTGCGAAGAATTCTTCGCAGACGACACCGTTCATGCATGCTCTCCAAGGTGCCGCAGACGACATGCCATTACGGCAGATAAAAAAAAAAGAAACAGACAAGTGCGTTGCTTTGACACACTTGTCGCGACAAAACCTTCCGAGCGGTTGGTTCCACTTTCGTTAGATTGGAAACTACGTCGCTGGAAAGTGCGAATCGTAAGTTGTGTTTCTGGCGCTCGGACTCCCAGTTTCAAGTGTCAGGACTGCCCACATCGAAAGGCGCGAGTGGATGTCCGGCGGCTCTCCAAATTTAACTTGGGAGCTCGAGAGGCATAAAATGGGAAGGGAATGCGCCGTCTATTCCTGGGAAGGAGAATAAACAGTCCACGTTCGTCTACGAACCGCGGGCCTGGCTTTCCCGCGGGGAAAATTCTTGGACGCGGAACGTGAGGAGGGGCACGCGGCCACAGCCCTCTTATGTTCGGTTTGTTCGGGGGTGCTGTCACTCGGGAGAAACTAAGTGTGAAATCTTGGTCAACCGTGCACTTCAACTAGAGCCGTTGAAAGGGTGAATCCTGGAGAGGAGTGAACTGAACTAGTTTCATAATCAAGGCAATTCTAATGCAAAAGACAATCTGCAGTGTTGCGTCTGCTTTTTGCGCAGGAGTGGCGGTGACGTCAGAACAACGCCGAGCTCTGATTGGCTTTGATTGAAAGGATAGTGGGTAGACCTCAATGCTAGATGCCTTGAGGCTACTGAACATATTTTTTTCAATCAGCCAATAAGAGCTCGGCGTTCCGACATCGTCACAACCCCTTTGCAAGAAGCAGACGAACTTGCGCTCCGCATTCTAACACAAAAGACAGTTTGCAGACGCTGCGTGAGGCATTCCCTTTACTATGACGGTCACATTGGTTACACAATAACTGTCGGCAGACATGTCCGAATCATAATAAGTAGGCGTGTCCGCAGATAATTATGTCGTCATGACTGCAGCGAAAACCGTGTCTTTTTTATAATATATGAGCTGTGTGACCGCCCTGGGGTCACACTGCTTATATAAAGAAAGACAGGCTGCATACAGATTGGAACGCGAGTCACCCCGAGATCCGTGCTTCGACTGCCGCATGCCAATGAGTTCGAGGATAACTTGGGCAAGCGGCATTCGAACCACGGATATTGCGATGACTCGTGTTTGCAGACTGTCTTTTGCATGATGAGCAATGTGACCGCCCCCCCCCCCCCCGGCTTTAGAGTTCGATAAAGTACAGGGTGGTAAGCGAGAAAAGCGAGCCGTCTCTTTACGCATTGTTGAGAGCTTATACCCCTGTCAGACCGGCTAATTTAGTGTCACTAGAAGCGAGTGCACTTCACTCCTAGTGTGTCACTTGTGCGTTGCCACACGGTAATTTGTAGTTTTACTCACTGTAGAACGCACTACACTCGATCCAGGAGACCGAGTCTGTAGCCTCGGTAGCGCGGCTGTTCTCACAACGTGACACAATTGTGGCAAAGCAGAGGTCAAACAAGTTGACCGATTGCTGAGGAATATCTGTCGAAGCCTGCATCGCATATTCAAAATGTTACGGGGTCATTGGGTTGAAGCGCGCGAACGTGGCGACAACACGTTGCTTCACTTAGGCTGGGCTACGCTCCCTTTCACCTTCCGATGCGCTGCAGACGATGCTACGAGCCAACGAAGCCAGTCCAATGTCCTCTGAGTGTCACGTGCCTTCCGCTAGTGAATACTAAGTAAATACTCCGAATTGGCGACGCGCGTGATTGAAGTTGACCGTGTGGTCGGCATTTGTGAATGGTCAAACGCTCTCCATGATGTCCTTATTGGGATTCATTCTGCTTCCATCGACGGAAATAAGAACCTGACCCGCGTCGTGACGTCACGAACGTAAACCCCAAGAGGGCGCCACCGAAACACAATAGGTAACTGCGACATGGAAGTCGCTCGATCCGTTCGACCTTACTGGTGTCGGCGGCCCGCCTGGACACTCGCCAGACTGTGTCGAGCGTCACGTCAAAAGACCGCAGTGCGCGGATGCGCTTCGTTGCAGGAGCGTGTCACCAACGTGTAACTGCATCGGACTCGAGACGTCGGATCAAGGCAGGCCGCCGACGGGTCGACAGCTTCCCAGGACTCTTTTAGCTTCCTGCCAAACGGAACCCGCGACAACAAGGCCAAGAGGTCACGCACGCTTCAAGCCGCAAGCTCGAAGTAAAATTCAGCTTTCGGAGACGCTGTAACCGACACAAAACAGTTACATCTGCAGGGTGTTTGAGCGCTGTACGGGCGTAAAAATATTCGCATAAATAAACCGATCAACGGAGTGGATTGAAACTTTTTACGGAGGTTTTCATAGGCCGTGCATTCATCATACTCAAGTTTTACGAGGGTATACGTTACGAGGAAAAATATTAAGCCCAATATATCAATCAATTTACAGGAGGTTTTCATATGCCATGCATTCAATCATACTCAAGTCTTACAGGTCATACGTTACGAGGAATCAAAATCAAGCTCAATCATATCAATCAATCAATCAATCAATCAATCAATCAATCAATCAATCAATCAATCAATCAATCAATCAATCAATCAATCAATCAATCAATCAATCAATCAGAGTGTTATGGTGCTTCCCAAAAATATATTTTTGTTCTTTTCTATGCAGCGGGAGGAAGACGGCAAAAACCGTCTGGTTGACGCCGCTACTCATAAATGGCACCACACACGCTCGATCTGCTAAATCTGATTTCAAAAACTACAGTAGAATCTCGTTAAACGGAAATCGCTTAAACGGAATTGTTGCTTAAACGAAACAACTATCTCGGAGTTGTTTGGTTTTGTATTCATGCAATGTAAAAGTAATCCCGTTAATCGGAACTCAAATTCTCGCGCCTCCGGGTAAACGGAACCGAAAACGAAACTTTGTCGCCGGCATATTTTTCGCTATCGCAGAAAAGAAAAATAACTCTTGAGTAATAAAACAGTATTAAAAATGTTCTTAATACTTATTAGCTTTATTGCCCAAAATTAGCATGTACGCATGGTTTTGGGGAGTTTTCTTTTCTCATTTTTACGCATAGGTGGCTATGTTGGGTAGGCTTGGCTCAACAAGGCTTCTGCAGTTCTGCTCGCATCTTAGGCCTAGTGTCCTATTTTCTGCGATGGCGGCCACGAAGCGACAACACCGTGCGCTCACGTTAGAAAAAAGATCGAAGTCATTAATGATTTCGATAGCGGTTGCTTCACGAAAACGGCGCTTGCAACGAAGTATGCCATTCCCAAAAGTAGCCTGACAAGGATTCTTCACGACAAGGAAAAGCTGCGGAGTGCGTTCAGCAGTACGCAATTTGGACCAAAGAGGATGAGGCTGCGACTCCCCGAACACGAAGAGCTTGAGAAGTGCTTGGTGTTGTGGCTAAGAAGAGCCCGGAGTGAGAACCTTCCCGTCACCGGACGACGTCATTCGAAAGAAGAGGTTGCTGGATCTTAAACAAACCAAGATCTCCTCGTTTTTTCCTACTCAGTGAGTGATTGTTTTTAGACGCCCTGGAGAGCAGGGAAAGAGGGAAATGGAGAACATGAATATTGCTTCAACGTTTTTACACGGTTTGTGTGAATATACAAAAGCAGCAATTTGGTGTTTTTGTCATTATTTTGCCTTCTACATTCACTTGCTGGTGTTTACAAATTGTGCACTTGTGGAAACAGCATTTAAGCTGGCCTTCAACATTTTTAGTGTACCTACACTACATACTCTCAGTAAATGAAACTCCTGATAAATGGAACAGATTTTCCTGGTCCCTTCAGGTTCCGTTTATCGAGATTGTACTGTATTCTAAAAAAAAAAAAAACAATTGTGTTTTTTTTTTGTAGTTGCAACATCTGTCAGTATAGCAACGTCAACCAGTCAGTTTTCGCCGTTTTCCTCCCTGCAGAGAAAAAAAACAAGTTTTTTAGGCTTACCCTTTTTTGCATGGAACCTACACTCAGTCAAATTTAAGTGTGCTAAATACACCACCTAAAGACACCTTTGTGAAAAGTTGTATTGCACTCGCTTTTATTGGTTTATTTATATAAAACGTATTTTCGCCCGAATCGGAGCTCGAAAAGCACCCTGTGGAGTCAAAACTCGTGGGGTTTTCCCGGCCGAAACTAACACGCATGAGAGTGAAGAAACCGCCACGTCCCTAAAGGGGTATCCACACGAAGGAGAACTCCGCGGACGGATGTCGTGACGTCAACAACCCGGGAAACTCCGTCCCCGGCTCCGCCGCGTGCACCTGCAGAGCTTTCGTGCTGATGGAACGAAGCCTCCGCGCCTCGCGCCACGGAGGAGAACGGCGCCGCGAGGCATCAAAAAGGGATGACGTATGTCTCACGTGATGCGCGCTCCGCGGAGGAAAGGGCGGATTTCTCCTTCGTGTGGATACCCCATAACAGACCTCCGGGTGTGACGTGAGGATGTGACGTGAATCTGATGCGAGCGCGCGACCCAGGAACATCGCGGGCGTTGCCTCGATCATCTTCGCAACAGAAGGCCCACTAATAGTATAGCCGAGTGGCTCGTGAAATCATGCGGTAAAGCTTCGAAATACTTCCAGACCTCACGACTCCTATACTTCGTTTCACTTTATGTTGTACCGCAGCGAAGGCTAGAACCGCGAGCTCATAGCGTTGGCAGCTGCTCTTAAGTCACGAGAGCTTGTGCCACCTAGGGCCACTAAATAAGCTACGCTTTAGAGTAACGACACTTGGCCATATTGTGGCTTAAAATTATTGTTGCCAATTATCTGAAGATTTATCGGAAATCACAGGAAGCGCTTTTCCGTCCTCCAGAAAAGTTAACGCACTTCGCAGCAAAGCAAAGCAATATTACATGAGCTTCCTAACACCGAATCTAATGCTGAGGTAGTCGCACTTTTGAATCATGACGATCGGCAGTTGCATCTGTTCTGCACAAGCCCCAAAATGGCGGCCCCCACAACAATGTCGGGGAACGAAGTGCCGATACTCTAAGCGTAGCTCATTTAGTGGCTCTAGTGCCGCCGAGATGTGCCCCAGAGCAAGGAGCTCACGCTTGTAGCCTTTCCTGCGGTACATCATAAGGTGAAACAGAGTATAAACGTTTCCGTTTCTTTTCTTCTTTTCTCGTGCACCTGTTTATTTGGTGTTTCGCAGTCATAGCACGCCTCTGGCGTTCTTATCTGCTGTGCTGATACGAGAAGTTACGACCCTTCGTCGTGTCCAAGGGCCTCATGTATGCTGCTCCCTGTGAAACATCAGGGTGCAGTGCCCGATAGCTAAAGTAAAGAAGCCTTACCACGTTGAGTGTGCTCTAACGGCACCGCTGTTCTGTGCCGTCGAGGGGGCTCTACCAGTGATTTCGTACTCTTCAGGAAAAAACCGGGTCTATAAAACACATCTACGACACATGTTCTCGCCCGCCAAGAACTGTGCCGTGATAATTGACAGGAATTAAACGGACACTTAGACTGGGAAAATTCATCGCAGAAGCGAAACTTTTAATTGCTCCGTCATCCTATTATTTGTTCCTTCGAAACAGTCGAAGCTGTGTTTCAGAGCCTCGACATATCTTCAATGTGGCCTACCTAGCCACTTGAGCATTGTGCGCATTTATTGCCACCGAATGGAATGCTGCCATCTGATTTTGAAAACAAAATTATAATATCGGTACATGGCTAAATTAATAACTGTGAAAGTTGTTTGGCCAAGATCTATCGACCTGGTCTGCCGGTTTCGGGAATATCAAATACCTTCCACAAGTTGCGACAGTCATGGGGCGAGGGGTACCGACAAAAACACAAAGTGGTTTTTGTGCCCGATCGGAAAGCGAGAATAAGAGTTTCTTGAAAGCACCAAAAATAAAATATCCTATTTAAAGATATTTCGCAAAGACGCTCCCTTTACTGGAGATATGTACACGACGAAGCGGAGTAAATTAACGAGTCGAACCACCGAAGAGGAGACAGGTTCCTCTCGGCTAACCACAAACCCGAGCACCCCTCGCAATGGCCTTTTCGAGCGACAAACTCCGCTTGCCCCTCGGCCTTTCAATTTTGGGATCACCTTCGGACTTAC
>JAZHYW010058560.1:0-10594 GCA_037355805.1 Ixodes ricinus
GAAAAAGCATTTACCTCTTTTTGACACCAAGACAACACTGATTGTATAGCATGATACCGATCACCCTCCTCATTAGCTGATCCGATTAATCAAAAAGCAACGAAAAGTGTTCCGTGTTCATTTCGGTGGCGTTTACAGACGGAGATTTCTGAGGGTGTAAACAAAGCAAGGAGCACCGAAAGAGAGAGAAAAAAAGGAGGCAATTTCTCTTCTGCTTTGCCAATCTTGACCTTTCTGTGGTCCGCGGAAACCGAGTTTGAAAGGTATTATAAGCAAGACCAAGGATTTGCTGAGTTCATGAAGAAATATTACTTCCCCTCTTCGGCTCAATTTAGGCTTCCGAAAGGAAAGGCCTTTTTGCTTTCTATGGTTTTTTGCCCGGATCAGCGATCGAATGGGGCGGGCGGCTCCGGCATGATACTGGAGGTCGAACAATGCGCCATCAAGAAAGGAGATTAAATGTAACTCATACGAAAGAACGTACTTAATTCTTGTTCATCCGGGTCGTGTTCGAGATCATAAACAAGGTCAACATACGACATCCCTCCAAGTAATCAGAGAGGCGCCGTCTTTTTTCCTCGAGATGAGAAGGTGAGAAGCGATGGATTTGCACTTCTCATCGTGGATACGGTTTAATTCACGCTTCAAATGTGAGTTTCAAAAATCTTCTGATTTTTTTTTTTTTTTGGTGGATGTTTGGAACATTTTTTTTTCGAGTATATTTGCGTCTCCAGCTCGTTGCTCGCCCTCTCGCGGCTGAAACGAGAAGCGCTCTAGCGGAGGTCCTCCGGTTATCGTGGGCTCGTGGGGACTATGCAAGACGGAGGGACGAAGAGAGCGGGACATTGCTGCCTGCTGCGATTGGTCAGCGCCACGACGCTGACCAATCGCAGCAGGCAATGTCGCGGCCCCATCGTTCCGCCGTCTTGCATAGCCCCCTGCTCAGCGGGCACGGCGGAACATCTCGCGATCATGGCTCACCAACAGCCATTTTGAATGCAAACAGCATTCTTTACTGTACCAATGTAATGTAGGAGCCCGTAAGGGACTTGAACCATACATTCTTAGAAATGCCTGCGCGTCAACTTACCCGTAAAACATTTGAAGAGCCGATCTCTGCGATCTACGAAATCAGCTCAGAGAATGATGAGGCGGAACATCCGTTTGGACCTAAAAATGAAGTATGCGCTGTGGCATTACGCAATGCAGAGCGCCATGCTTACATTGCGTAATGCCACAGCGCAGACTTCATTTTGAGGTCTAAACAGATGTTCGCCCCCATCATTTGCTTAGCTGATTTCATAGATCGCAGAGATGGGCTCTTTGAGTATTTTGCGGGTAAGTAGACGCGCAGGCATTTCTTAGAGTGTACTGTTCCACCGGTTTTCCAACATCAGCGAAAGGGGCCGCAGTGAACGTACGTGAAAGCGGGTAGGCGTTCCTCCGAACTGGAAATCCTGAGATGGGCAAAACGATTCCGGGAAAAAGAATTAGACAAAAATTAATGTTTTGGAAGATGTTGTAATTAGAAAAATAACGGAATCGCTTTTTCTTGCCACATTCGTTCCAAAATAACTGGTGTCGAATTTGGAACTTTTACCGATTATCAAACGCCGCGACTTTGATATCACTAAGTGCTTTACCACAATTAATGTCATTAGACATAGATTTTTCGTACTAGACAGAGCATTTTAATTGATGTCAGACTAGTTTTAATTTATACCTTGTTAATTAAGATGCTACATTATCCACCCATACTGATAATTTGCCAACATAGGATCGCCACAGCTGTTCGCACGTTTGAAATTAGATCATTAGCAACATATTATATTGCAGCATGAAAACATACGTGTTGGGGTACCTTAATTTTAGTATTAGTGATACAAAGTACGGCCCCCGGTAAACGTAATACTCACAAAATACAAGGTACAACTAATATAGATTTTACGAAAAGGACTCATTCTCTTTTCTTTTTAGCGTGTAACAAACTGACATCATTATCAAGATAACCATTGCCTGAAAAAAAAATTATTTTGTTTCCTGTTATGGATTCTGGTTTTGGATTTTCGTAGTGAGAACAGCGTTTCTTAATTCATAAGTTTTTTTGTTTTTTTTTAATTTTAAATTTATCACCGGTGGCGACATTTTGGTAAACTTTGGTTGATTTCAACATTATTGTGTTGGTAATATTGCTAAAGCAATTCATCATCTAAATGCCTAAAAAACATTACAGAACTAAAAGGTTAACCGTGTGAACAAAACGGGGACAAGAAAGATACACAGTCGACCGGACAGGCGCTTTACTTTCAACTGTTGTGTTTTCAATGGCAGCATCGTCGCCTATATATACACACATTATTGCCCAACCCGCATCGCACCCAATCGCACACTCAAAGGCAGCCATCCAAAAACGCCATTTCACATTACAGGGTCCGCAGTTCATTATCTCCCATAAAAGTTGTCTATAGTGAGGTGCTAGGAATAAAAGAGTCATGAAAATGTTTCGTGCGACTAGAATGTATAGCACC
Source organism: Ixodes ricinus (assembly GCA_037355805.1). Lineage (NCBI taxonomy): Eukaryota > Metazoa > Arthropoda > Arachnida > Ixodida > Ixodidae > Ixodes > Ixodes ricinus. The sequence goes on from JAZHYW010058560.1 coordinate 2,529, forward strand.
AAACATTTCATGACTCTTTTATTTTATGAAATGACTAGAATGTCCGCCGTAACGGCATGTTGTCTGCGAAGAATTCTTCGCAGACGACACCGTTCATGCATGCTCTCCAAGGTGCCGCAGACGACATGCCATTACGGCAGATAAAAAAAAAAAAGAAACAGACAAGTGCGTTGCTTTGACACACTTGTCGCGACAAAACCTTCCGAGCGGTTGGTTCCACTTTCGTTAGATTGGAAACTACGTCGCTGGAAAGTGCGAATCGTAAGTTGTGTTTCTGGCGCTCGGACTCCAGTTTCAAGTGTCAGGACTGCCCACATCGAAAGGCGCGAGTGGATGTCCGGCGGCTCTCCAAATTTAACTTGGGAGCTCGAGAGGCATAAAATGGGAAGGGAATGCGCCGTCTATTCCTGGGAAGGAGAATAAACAGTCCACGTTCGTCTACGAACCGCGGGCCTGGCTTCCCGCGGGGAAAATTCTTGGACGTGGAACGTGAGGAGGGGCACGCGGCCACTGCCCTCTTATTTTCGGTTTGTTCGGGGGTGCTGTCACTCGGGAGAAACTAAGTGTGAAATCTTGGTCAACCGTGCACTTCAACTAGAGCCGTTGAAAGGGTGAACCCTGGAGAGGAGTGAACTGAACTAGTTTCATAATCAAGGCAATTCTAATGCAAAAGACAATCTGCAGTGTTGCGTCTGCTTTTTGCTCAGGAGTGGCGGTGACGTCAGAACAACGCCGAGCTCTGATTGGCTTTGATTGAAAGGATAGTGGGTAGACCTCAATGCTAGATGCCTTGAGGCTACTGAACATATTTTTTCAATCAGCCAATAAGAGCTCGGCGTTCCGACATCGTCACAACCCCTTTGCAAGAAGCAGACGAACTTGCGCTCCGCATTCTAACACAAAAGACAGTTTGCAGACGCTGCGTGAGGCATTCCCTTTACTATGACGGTCACATTGGTTACACAATAACTGTCGGCAGACATGTCCGAATCATAATAGGTAGGCGTGTCCGCAGATAATTATGTCGTCATGACTGCAGCGAAAACCGTGTCTTTTTTATAATGTATGAGCTGTGTGACCGCCCTGTGGTCACACTGCTTATACAAAGAAAGACAGGCTGCATACAGATTGGAACGCGAGTCACCCCGAGATCCGTGCTTCGACTGCCGCATGCCAATGAGTTCGAGGATAACTTGGGCAAGCGGCATTCGAACCACGGATATTGCGATGACTCGTCAGACTGTCTTTTGCATGATAAGCAATGTGACCAGCAACCCCCCCCCCCCTCCCCCGGCTTTAGAGTTCGATAAAGTACAGGGTGGTAAGCGAGAAAAGCGAGCCGTCTCTTTACGCATTGTCGAGAGCTTATACTCCAGTCAAACCGGCTAATTTAGTGTCACTAGAAGCGAGTGCACTTCACTCCTAGTGTGTCACTCGTGCGGTGCCACACGGTAATTTGTAGCTTTACTCACTGTAGAACGCACTACACTCGATCCAGGAGACCGAGTCTGTAGCCTCGATAGCAGTGTTTTTTATGAGTAAAAGAAAGCCTAGTAGAAAGCAATAAAGCCGCATAAACATGCGCTTGTTTCATACAAACAGAAGTAATAGGTAAAAAAAAAAAGCCTAACCTGGCTTTCAGTTTTTTCGACGTATAGATTGCACTTGTTGCGAAACAATGCTCGGCGCCCATTTTTGTTTTTCAAAGATGAGCCGAAGAAATACCGCTCGAGCGCGAAACCGCGAACTTCGGATTGTAGTATGAAGTCGACCGTAGCACCGCGAACCCCAAGTCGCCCACGGTCCGAGCGGGAGACCTTGGCTGCTGATCAGACCTAGAAGACCTCTGTAGCGCGAAGGTCTTCCAGAGGCCCTAATCTGGACACTTGGCGAAAAAGTCGGCGAGAAATCCGGCGGCCGTGATTGGCCGACGCCGCACTTGATCTTGACGCCGGTCAATCACAGCCGTCGGATTTCTCGTCGACTTTTTCGCCAAGTGTCCAGATTAGCACCCAGGTCTGGATATGATATCTGATTTGTATAGTACTTGGCTCGGCCTGTGATATTGCTCAATATATTCATCAGATTGGTGTAAAGCTTTCAATTAACGCAACAATGTCTGGTACCATGTTTTTAAAAAGGATAAAAAAATATTATTGAGAAATCTGTGCCTATATTTTATATAATTCGCGTGCTTTTGCTTCACTCATCATCACTGACATCATTTCCTAGTGATACTACGTTTTGCTGTTTAGATCGAAAGCGCTTGAATTCACATTCGATACGTTGAAGTGCACTCGCTTGAAGTGCAACTAAATGAGTTCGTCCGATGGGAATCCGACCGAAGCCGGCGCTACTTAAGAGCGTGATGCGTGTCATTGCACCCGCATCCCTGCCGAACGCTTCGTGCACTACACTGAGTGGCCGTCGATGCATGCTGTCCAGAAATAAACGAATAGCTTTTTCTTTTATGGCATATTCAGGAAGCCGTCATCTATGGTAATTATCGTGTCTGATAAACCGATGGTACGAAGAGAGAAAGTGAAAGTTAACGGGTCCGGAAGACGAAGCGGAAGCGAAAGGGAGGAAGTAGTGAGGCCGAACAGCGCATGGAGATGGAGGACGAACGAGCAAGGCGTGGCTCATCTGCTGAACTGGCTAATGGACCGGCCTTGCGGAAGCGAGGTGCGGTCGCTCGCCTTTCAGCTCGACATCACCGAATCAAGCTTCACAGATAGCGCGCATTTACATGCAATGCGACTAAGTTGCGCGAGTTCCAATTGTCGCATCGCGATAACGATCTCAATATAGATTCTAGTCTGTATTACACTTTAACGGAAGTGTATCGCGGACCTCATGTTTCGCCAGACATTGTAGGTGGATTGCCGAGAATGGAGAGTTCGCACTCGAAAATTCAGTAGTCTTCATGTACATACGGAGTCGCCAATCGCATTCGTGAATCTGAGAGAGAGACCACGGCGAAGGCTGATCGAGACTGCAGAAACGAGTGTTAATTTCATCCGCCATGCTCAATGTCGGCGCCATCTATCTTATTTGGTGTCAACTCAGGTCGTCAACCACAACGCGACTCCCGAGAAGGCGGCCACACCGGCTCATTCAGAGACTATCGGCCTTAATGCAGTTCTCGGACGTTATGCCCCATCTGGCCTCGAAAGCCGCCCCGGCGCCTTTCGCCGCTTCTCAAGCCTTAATGCACTCTCGGCCGTAGGCGACTATCGGCACTAGCGAGATGCTCTCATGTCAGGGAGCCGTCATGCTAGTGGTCAGATTATGTAGCTCTAATCATCTGCACGGCGATGAAGACGCAGAAGAGCAGCTTTATCGGTACGCGTCAGTGAAGACGAACGGAGCGCACGGCATGGAAGGTAAGACGAGGGTCTGGAAGATGCGAGGACGAAGTGCTAAGAGTGGCATCCACTGAGCTGAACACGACGACGGCACCAGGCCGTGCGCAGCACGTGCTGGTCCTAGAGTGCCGCCACGAGCGCTCGCACTGAGTAGATGTATCTGCCGTTTTGACTTTCTTCCGTCATCGTACTCCTCGCACAGCATCTTAGACAGTCGCACGATATGTTTTTCACGTGCGCCGAGAAAGTCGACCGCGCTGTCCATCGAACGCTCACCATCCGATGCACGGAAAACGTGAGTCCGTGCCGCGACCGGTGAACGCGCGACAACGCTAGCCTTAACTTGTGAGTTGACACTGCGTGCTGTCGTTTCCGCGTAGGAGTTTAGCCCGCGCAGCTTCATCGTCAAGAACCGAACTGGCGCCGTTTGTCGGCTTGTTGTTACGGTAGATCACCGTATCAAAGTCGCATGCGCTCGCAAGTGCGGTCGCTCTCAACGATATTACCGACGAGCTTCACAAGAAGCGTCTGCACGGCAACCAACGGCGCCCTGACTCACCTTCTGCCAAACCCTCCACCGGCAAGTGGAACTGTGCTAGCGAACATGACTTTTCTTTTATTTCTTTGCCTTTAAGCTACTCTTTATTTTTATGATTGCACGAAACTAAAGCTAGAAAAGTGTGAATACAACTTTTACGCACAACCCAAACGGATGTCTCGGTCACGTGTTTTGAGTCATTAGAAATAACCTGAGAGTAAGCTTTGTTCGTAAATGAGAGATGAACATGTTTGCCGCAACCCTGTCATATTGCGCCAACATCGATCATCGAGCAACACGACGCTGTCGCCCTTCGGCGGCTTTTTTCCCGGACAGGTGTGCGGTGTGAATAATCGTTAAATTACGCTTTTGCAAAGCGAGTGTGTGTGTGCGTTTGACAACCCAAGGATTGACCCACCACGGTACAACGTTCAGCAATATCTTACTGAAACAAAATAAAATATTTTCCTATTCTTTTTTGTTTCTGCTTCACTTTGAGTGAAAAGTCCGCGGTCGAACTTTTTACTCAAAGACCGACCGCAGCCACCACTACAATTCGTTGCATTCAATCAAGCAGCGCTAAAGGTAGAGGTCTAATGGCCGAGCACATGTACAAAGAGGCTCAACCGAAAATAGCGCCGAAGTTCAAACATGCCAAAATGTTTCCACAATATTTTCAAGAACATGAGATTATCTATGGTAGCGTTAAAAGCATAGTTGAGATCTCTGCACAATAAACGCCCACGTGCAGTTTTTTTTTTTTTTAAAGAAATATGTGAAACGCGTTTTTGGGTTTGGAGTGTCGTGCCATTTTTGTTTGGTTTTTCGTAGCCTTCAATCGACATAGATGAGCCCGCTGATGTTTACGCTATTTTCGCTAGCGTCTGCGGTGGTACTACGCTTTTAATACTCATTTCTAGTGACGGCTTCAGTCGCAAACATAACTGTCGCGTGGCGCTCGGCCGAGCGGCCATTGCTTAGAAATTCTAACGGACACTCGAGCAGTCGCTGCCATATAAATAAGATATCCGAGACTGTTTACCTTTTTAGCTCTTCCTTCCGGCTTTACGTGAGTTATGTCGAAATTTCACTCGCCAAACCCGCTTCAGGTTTCGAAGTGATCTCGCCTTTCATTTTGGAACTCCGATCATCAAGGATCATCTTGTGTTGCCTGTTTTTTGTAGAATACATATTTTTTTAAACTAGCCGACAGGAAAGTTGGTCATTTTCTATAACGCAAGCACGAACTGATCGCTATACCTTTTCATATCGAGCCCTTTTCACATCCGCAAACCAATATTCTTGTCGTCCATCCTATGCGGCTGTTCACACAACGTGGCACAATTGTAGCAAAGCAGAGGTCAAACAAGTTGACCGATTGCTGAGGAATATCTTCGAAGCCTGCATCGCATACCCAAAATGTTACAGGGTCATTGGGTTGACGCGCGCGAACGTGGCGACAACACGTTGCTTCACTAGACTGGGCTACGCTCCCTTTCGCCTTCCGATGCACTGCAGACGATGCTACGAGCCAACGAAGCCAGTCCAATGTCCTCTGAGTGTCACGTGACTTCCGCCAGTGAATACTAAGTGAATACTCCATATTGGCGACGCGCGCGACCAAAGTTGACCGTGTGGTCGGCATTCGGGATTGGTCAAACGCTCTCCATGATGTCCTTATTGGGATTCATTCTGCTTCCATCGACGGAAATAAGAACCTGACCCAGCGTCGTGACGTCACGAACGTAAACCCCAAGAGGGCGCCACCGAAACACAATAGGTAACTGCGACATGGAAGTCGCTCGATCCGTTCGACCTTACTGGTGTCGGCGGCCCGCCTGGACACTCGCCAGACTGTGTCGAGCGTCACGTCAAAAGACCGCAGTGCGCGGATGCGCTTCGCTGCAGGAGCGTGTCACCAACGTGTAACTGCATCGGACTCGAGACGTCGGATCAAGGCAGGCCGCCGACGGGTCGACAGCTTCCCAGGACTCTTTTAGCTTCCTGCCAAACGGAACCCGCGACAACAAAGCCAAGAGGTCACGCACGCTTCAAGCCGCAGGCTCGAAGTAAAATACAGCTTTCGGAGACGCTGTAACCGACACAAAACAGTTACATCTGCAGGGTGTTTGAGCGCTGTACGGGCGTAAAAATATTCGCATAAATAAACCGATCAACGGAGTGGATTGAAACTTTTTACGGAGGTTTTCATAGGCCGTGCATTCATCATACTCAAGTTTTACGAGGGTATACGTTACGAGAAAAAAATTAAGCCAAATATATCAATCAATCAATCAATCAATCAATCAATCAATCAATCAATCAATCAATCAATCAATCAATCAATCAATCAATCAATCAATCAATCAATCAATCAATCAATCAATCAATCAATCAATCAATCAATCAATCAATCAATCAATCAATCAATCAAAATCAATCAAATCAATCAAATCAATCAATCAATCAATCAATCAATCAATCAATCAATCAATCAATCAATCATTGATAGTGTTATGGTGCTTCCCAAAAATATATTTTTGTTCTTTTCTTTGCAGCGGGAGGAAGACGGCAAAAACCGTCTGGTTGACGCCGCTACTCATAAATGGCACCACACACGCTCGATCTGCTAAATCTGATTTCAAAAGCTAATCTAAAAATAAATAAATTGTGTGTTTTTTTATGGTGTGACATCTATCAGTATAGCAACGTCAACCAGTCAGTTTTCGCCGTTTTCCTCCCTGCAGAGAAAAAACCAAGTTTTTTAGGTTTACCTTTTTTTCATGAAACCTACACTCAGTCAAATTTAAGTGTGCTAAATACACCACCTAAAGACACCTTTGTGAAAAGTTGAATTGCACTCGTTCTTATTGGTTTATTTATATAAAACGTATTTTCGCCTGAATCGAAGCTCTGAAAAGCACCCTGTGGAGTCAAAACTCGTGGGGTTTTCCCGGCCGAAACTAACACGCATAAGATCAAAGAAACCGCCACGTCCCTAACAGATGTCCGGGTGTGACGTGATGATGTGACGTGCCTCTGATGCGAGCACGCGACCCAGGAATATCGCGGCGTTGCCTCAATCATCTTCGCAACAAAAGGCCCACTAATAGTATAGCCGAGTGGCTCGTGAAATCATGCGGTAAAGCTTCGAAATACTTCCAGACCTCCGGACTCCTATACATTTCCGTTTCTTTTCTTCTTTTCTCGTACACGTGTTTATTTGGTGTTTCGCGGTCATAGCACGCCTCTGGCGTTCTTATCTGCTGTGCTGATACGAGAAGTTACGACCCTTCGTCGTGTCCATGGGCCTAAGGTATGCTGCTCCCTGTGAAACATCAGGGTGCAGTGCCCGATAGCTAAAGTAAAGAAGCCTTACCACGTTGAGTTGCCCTAACGGCACCGCTGTTCTGTGCCGTCGAGGGGCTGTACCAGTGATTTCGTAGTCTTCAGGAAAAAACCGGGTCTATAAAACACATCTACGACACATGTTCTCGCCCGCCAAGAACTGTGCCGTGATAATTGACAGAAATTAAACGGACACTTAGACTGGGAAAATTCATCGCAGAAGCTAAACTTTTAATTGCTCCGTCATCCTATTATTTGTTCCTTCGAAACAGTCGAAGCTGTGTTTCAGAGCCTCGACATATCTTCAATGCCTACCTAGCCAGTTGAGCATTGTGCGCATTTATTGCCACCGAATGGAATGCTGCCATCTGATTTTGAAAACAAAATTAATATATCGGTACATGGATAAATTAATAATGTGGAAGTTGTTTGGCCAAGATCTATCGACCTGGTCTGCCGGTTTCGGGGATATCAAATACCTTCCACAAAAGTTGCGACAGTCATGGGGCGGGGAGTACCGACAAAAACACAAAGTGGTTCTTGTGCCCGATCGGAAAGCGAGAATATAGGTTTCCTGAAAATAACCAAAAAAGAAAATATCCAATTTAAAAATATTTCGCAGATACGCTCCCTTTACTGGAGATATAAAATGTACACGATGAAGCGGAGTAAATTAACGAAGTCGAACCACCGAAGAGGAGACAGGTTCCTCTTGGATAACCGCGAACCCGCGCACACCTCGCAATGGCCTTTTCGAGCGACAAACTCCGCTTGCCCCTCGGCCTTTCAATTTTGGGATGGTCCTCGGACTT
>JAZHYW010058564.1:0-79129 GCA_037355805.1 Ixodes ricinus
TACGGACAATATAAGATGGACGACACGAACTATAGTAGGCCGTTAGAACTGACAGTGCTTGATTTCGGGCTAGTTGGTGTGGACATTATGAGGTATAGACGCGTGCTCGGGAAGTTGCACTAAATAAATGCGTGAACTATAAGGCTACAGAAAATTATACGGTTAACAGAAATGAAACACGACGTACATGTGAAAGCGCAGACTAGCAACTGTTTATTTTCTGTTACTTCTTCCTCCTCTATACATGAGTTTTCAGAATCGTAGATTGTAAAGACGCAAGTGTAAAGTGCTTCTTATAGACTTAATTAACAAAATGTCACCTAATTTTCTTGAGCTGCTTGTTTTAGCTCGCGAGTTTTAATTAGAGGTTTGGAGGCCAGACGTACACTGAGGCTCAAACAGTTGAGAGACCACGAAAAAGTTTTCTTCGAGTTATTGCCTGGCAAGTTGTAGCAATCAGTGGTGTCGGAGAGCAAAACTAACTCAGAAAAAGCGCGCCAGGAGTCGAAACAGTTTCGATTGCCCATGAGGAGTCAAAGTGTCAGTGTGGTGACGCGTAAGGTACTGCGAACACGTGACGAAATGCTTTTCCCCAATATTTTATCAGCCCGCGGTCGGCTCCCGCGAGCCGATTAGAAAATTTAACGGCATCGTGTGCGTCTCTCACATAAAGGGTGTCCCCGAAAAAACATTGGAGGTGTTGTTTTTTTCTCCGCAATAGTATACTATGCATCGCCAAACACTGATTATCCGCCTGAATATTGCAATGGAGGTCGGAACAAGATCAGAAAATTTTGAAGCCAGTGCCGATATCTTATTCAAAAGTTTTAAATGATTTTCTAAAGATTTCAAAGGGAAAATAGGGCCCAATTTCTGGCTATTTTCGATGTCTGGCGCCATAGAGCTTCATGTATTCGAGAGCTTCATCGAAAGCGATATTCCTATTAAAATTTTCAGAAAATCACATACAACGTTTAAATACGATATCAATTCCGGCTGAAACATTGGCATCTGGTTCGGACCCCAGCGCTACCTTCGTGCGAAAGTGAGCCTTCGGCGACCTGTACTTTATTTTTGCGGCGGGAAAAAGAAAACTATTTGTTGTTTTACGGGGACATCCTGAACATATACCTTTAGCCTGGCGCTTCTGTTTAGTTTTAATTATTTCTACAGCAATGAGTAAGATGTCCCTGGACTTTCAATAAGCTTTGGCCTGATCCCAGTTCAGCCTACGGCGTGGGTTTGCTATAAGGTTCGTTGATCTAGATGTTTACGATAATGCGCATAAATTTCCTGGTTAAAACCATATCTTTAATCTTACTAAATAAAAAACAGACTTTTACAAATCTCTGTAACGCGAAACTAGAATCGCAGCTTTTGAGGAGGAGGAAAGGAGAGGTAAGCATTTCCTCTTTCTCCTTTCTTCCCTCCTTCTCCTCCTTCTCTCCTCCTCGTCCTTCCACCCTCTTCTCCTCCCGCCGCTGAATTTGTTCATGGGTGACGTGACACGGAGTCCCGACGTCATTTTCCCCGCTAAATTTAGCGAGGAAACCTAAACCGCTAAATCTTGCGAGAAAATTGTTTCCCTAAATGTAGCGGGAAAGTTTTCCGCAAGCTTTAGCGGGAAAATTTCCCGGTAAATTTAGCAAAAAAAATGAAGCACTAAAGTGAATAAAGTACTAAAGTTTGCGGGGAAACGTCCCATAATGCAACGCGAGTGAGTTACATCGACGCCGCTCAACCTGAAACGGGCGCTAAGAGCTACGCTTTTAAAAAAAAAGTATTGGTCAAAATAAAAACCCTAATAGACCCCTCCCGAAATTGTTTCCGGCAACAGTGAGACGCTAGTTTTGGCGGTCTTGTGATGTACGGCAGGCAACGCTGGTTTGTAGGGGGAGTTGGGGGAGCGGCCATTGATATGGCAACCGTCGCAGTCGGTGGTGCTAGCGCTGCTGCTACCAGACTCGTATGGTATAAGAGTCTAGATAAGATTTCACAGAACATGAAGACCGACAAGGTTGAGGAGTACTACGCCGCCCGGAAGACGAGCGACCGTAACCGCCGGCGTAGTTATAAGTTCGTAACAGAGAGTTACCTCGAGCCATCATCGCTGGAAACGACATCATTTCTTGATGGGTAAGTTGACGATTCCACATTAGCGATCGCTGCTCGTTAGGTAGTCTGCGGTTATTCTCTTTAACGCCCGTATATTGTGTACGCAGGAATACGACCGTCATCGTGGTGCGCGGGTGGTGCTACCGAAGTTAAAGAAAGACCGACAAGCCGTACAGCGTGTCGGCAACGATCGCTGCAGACGGCTCTGTTTCGGAGTGCAGCTGCCAGTGCGTCGCAAAAGAAGGTTTCGTGTAACCACACCTTAACACTGATGCGGCTAATCGTGCTCCTTAAGGGGCAATGGTACACGGAAGTACCTCCCGAAGTGACGTGCACGGAGCTGCCTCGGCAGTGGCGTCGGCCACGAGTTTCGTAGATCTGTGCTGCCAGCGTCGCGGAACTCGACTGGAGGGGTGCACGAGAACGAGGACCTTCAAAAGCACAGGGATCCAGGCTGTACGACACCAGTAAACGACCGAGAGACCTGGCAGGCATGCAGCAGATTATGCAGCGCCTGGAAAATGACCTCGGCAACCTTGGGGACTCCCTCTACCAAGCACCTGCGGTCTGTACAGGTACTGGGCACAGCTTCATTGTTCGGACAAGTCCCCGAGGGTAGCCCCGTCTGCTATTAGCAACCACTGACCCCAAACGGATTTGTGGTGCATGTGAGCCCGAACATTGCTCCCTGTGGCAGAGACGCGTCGAGCACTGCACTGCACAGCTGGCCAGTGCTCTTTACCCGTCGGATACTTTTGAGCATAGTACACGGAGCCTCAGTAATGTAGAAAGGTCACTTTTTAAGGTATTGTTCCAGCTTGCTTTATCGTTGTATCCCATATTTAGTGACCAAGGAGTGTGATACAGTTTATGCCTTTGTGGGTGGTGGGTACTAAAATGAATTAGTATATATGAAATAGAGATATTTCACAATCTAATGGTAAAATTTGATTCAGTGGTCGTCTTCAATGAGACCATTAACAGTGACTGAAAGTAAGGGTCATGGTACTTCTCATCACCTATTCAATTTTCACCAGACAGTCCCTGCACGTTCATAATCACAAGTTACTGTATGTGTTTTTGTTTCTATTGATTTTATTTTTGTTTTGGTCTTTAATGTCAAAAAGAAATTCCGCAATTGTTTTTCGAAACCTCGGGTTATATCCTTAACCTCAAAAGACAGTGTTACAAAAAAGAAGTGGCAGAGAACAAGCTGCCATAGGAAGCGTAACACAAGAAGGTGGCCCTGCCGCGTCTTGGCGGAGCTATCCTACAGGACGGCCGGCTGCAACGGCGGGTAGCGTGCCCATTGCGTACGCAGTGAGCGGAACAACGAAATGTCGAAAACGAAGTTTTGCGTTGCGAACTGTGTGAATTATTACAAGAAGTTTTCGCCCGGGAACGAAGCGTTTTAGTTTTTCGTCACACAATATATACTTCAAAGACAGGCAATACTGCTGAAATCGGCAACAACTGAACCGTGTGTCAGTTCTCCTTGGCTCAGCCGCTAGTACTAAAGTTTCTGGATTGCTGTCCGGCACCCGGTGAGTAACCGATGATGCTGCTTTATGCCAAACGAACAAAAGTCATGTTGCTATGTCCCAGCGGAGGACTGCCTTTTTTTTTTGTAAGGGCATCAAGTCACCTCGATTCTCAACCTGCCAACTGGGGGACCGCTAGTCTATTGTCTTGCCTAGGGGCCACAGAGGTGGCTATCAAAAAGTCCGGGACTGCTTCTGGTCAGCCATGGGAACTGCAACCCAGCACGAGCCTCGAGGAGTAGAGTGCACCTATACCAGAGGGACGTTTATTGAGGCACCCTATTGAGGAGCAGATCGGACGCCACCTCCGATCGCTTTTGTAGACACTGCAGCAATACATCGACACTAACCATTTTGCACTAGCGGTGAGACCTGAAAACACAGAGCCACTATTTCGCACGCAGACGAAAACCGTGACAACCAAAGAAGCTGTCTCATCTTTATTTCCAGTTTATAATACATTACTCCTTTGACAGCGAACGAGAAGCAACCAAATAAAACGGGAACAAAAACTACTTACGTTCAATTTTCTAGCCACAAGCATCCATGAATTTGTCACGTAGTAACTGTCAAGCTGTCGGACACACAACCAATATGTAGACGCATGTTTCGGTGAACCACTTTGCGTCGGACTCGCCGAATACACACAGAGATAAACGAAGAAGCACTCAGCGAGCCGTGAACAAGCAGTCTACATACGTTATGTTTGTAATCAACCACTGACACACTCCTGAATACGTAGTAGCTGTCGAGCTGTCGTCCGACGTGCAACCAATTTTGTAGACGCACGTTCTGGTAAACCACCGTGCCGCAAACTGATGGCACAGAAACTCATTGCACTGAACGCAGATAGGTTTTCGAATACGGAGGAGACGCTCTGACGCACACTGAGGACCTTGAATGGGCAGACTTGTGCTGCGAGTCGTGGATAGAGCGTACGCGTACTACAAGGCGGGAACGGGAGTAGCTCGGCGCTCGTCCGAGCTGCTGGTTTAGATACCGCAGCGCAACACGGCGAAGCGGCCATTGGCGGCAATTTGGAAGCGGAGTTGCGCGCCCTCTTTAGGTGCCACGCGCTTCCTATAGATATCTTTTAATCTGCCTTTCTACATATCTCCAATACATCTAGTAAACAAAAACTATCCTTTCTTAACTGACCTCCTAATTTCTGCTTGGGTCTAACCCTCTCATAAAAATCAAGGAGCACCCGCTGTCATACCTGGTACAAAGGCTCCTGACTATATTCAGCCTTCAGTCAAACATTATCTTATATTTGTCTACTTAGGAGCGGGTTCTCACTTCGGACCAAGCACGGCAGCTTAAGAAGAACAGCCTGCAGCAGTCGAAGAGCGCAGGATGGAAGGCTCCTGACCCAACAGACTCACAGCGTCTTCCTTCGGAGCAGTCCTAATTAGAGAATCGTGGACTGATTTCGGGCTTCGGAACCTCACTGAAGAGAAAGGCTTGTCTCGAGTCAGGGCATTCAAGTGAGTGCTCAACTTTTCTATGCAACATAACGCTTTTTTAGAAGGAACATTACCCATCTAATTTGGTGTTCGTTAGATGAGAGTAGCTTGGCTAGGCGCGCATGCAAAAATTCTCGCGTAGCATCGAAGCTTTCATTTGATCCGTTCAGTAGAAGCTCCCTCGATTCCGAAGGAGCGCCTACCGAGCGGTCTAAGCGGCAGACAGAGCTCTCGAGCGGTGACTGTAGATATCAGTGTCGATGTTCAAAGCTATCGAGCTGTACCAGTGGCCTGTAGAAACACTGCAACCAGGGGAGTGCAAAACCTACCAAGTTATTAGTCAACAGAGCGGAGATTAACATTACCGGTCCTAAAGCCTTAGACACCAGGGCCGGTTCGCTCGAAGCGCGGTTAGCGCTAACCGCAGCTAAAATTTAGCCAGAGTACTCAAGGGAGAAGGAATTTTAAGATTATGCGAATTACCGGGTAGGACTTTTAAAATAAACATACAGACGCCCAATTTGACAAAATGGCTGCGGTTGTTGGTCCTGAAGCGATAGATTACTTCAGTGCGAATTGTTTATTTGCAATGTCAATTCATGTTGTCATGGCAAGAGAAATGACCCGAAGAAACGACGACAGAAGCTGACGGCACCTTTGCCGGCTCCCCTACGTAATCAGTGTCTATGTTACAGCGGGGCTAGTGCGAAGGCAATCTTCAGCTCTTCAGGCCACCAGTGTGAAATCCTTCGCTCACTCTTTACTCTGATTCAGCATCAAGGCTACGGAAAGATCGCGGCAAGCCCTTCAGAAATATAAGTCACGTCTCAATAAAAATTGGCCTTGTCAATTGGCCTTCCGCAATCCCTGACGCGGCGAACGCTTAAGCCTCAATCCGCAATGCGTGGCTGACGAGAAAGACACTCTTTTGCAAGTTCACCAAACCTGATACAACCACTGCATTAAATCGTTGCCAAACTTGTTCATTCTCTGACTGAAGGAATCGCTGATCACATGCCCTCACTCGTCACAACCTTTCTATAGTCTGCAACGTAAATCCAGTTTGTTAGGGTTTCGGCGTCTAATGGTATTTGGCGTCTGGTTCCTTTTTTGGCGTCTCGTATGGCGTTTGGCGTTTCTAAATATAGTGTTCGTCATTTGTGCATCTGCCATACTTTCATATTCTCTAATAGCTGAGAGGTCAACCTGCAAGAGGGAATGGGATCAGTCGGGTGGTTCGAAAGTCAAGCCGCAGAATGCAGCATCAAAGAGAGGATTAGCAGACTCGACTGTGCAAACCAAACACAAAAAGCTGTCAAACATTTGTCTCCAAAACAGTCAGAACCCAGACCTGGGGTGCTTTTTTCCTGACATCTTCTGTAACAACGCTGCTCGTGCCCTCTGCCTAGAATATGTTTTCTTATCTTCTTTTTTTTTTTTATTTAAAGAGCAGGGGCTGGGTTATTTTGACAGTTCTCTCTTGTGAGTGAAGATTCCTATGAACAGCGCTTCTGCTGTTCTTGCTTATTTCTGCACGTAGATACCTCAGGTGCTCCCATGCCATGATGTGCACCAACGAAGCGACTTTGTGGTCTCGTTGTCACCAGGATTCCAGACTCACCTACCGTGGCCTTATGGTGGACCCCTCTTTGTCATGGTTGGGAGCGTCCCCAGACAGGTGCGTTTTCCATCCAGTCGAGGTACCCCCATGGGGTTGCCGAGGCAAAAGGTCGAGGCAGTCATTAAGTGCATAACGATGCGTGCCGAATACGAACTTTATTTACTGACCTTACTACCAGTGCGGCAAGTCAGTGTCAGTAAGAAATTTGACCTGATCAAGAGAGTGCTAGCTAAGTTACAAGAATAAGCGACTGCAAGCGTAAAGCATAAATACAGAATCGGCTATGTTTGCAACCGACAGAACAAGCATTTATTAACAAACCTCGACAGTTGGAGAGCCTTTCGCCCATTTCATAACTGTCCCTGCAAACTATCATCGGGGCTTGTCGGTGAATGTTTACACTGCCAGTTGGGTACACCTTCTCTTGAACCTGCTTTGGTCATTTTCGCTACCTTTTTTAGTGCATTTTCAAAAACACTGTATGTAACTGTTGTCGTGAGACCATACATTGCATTTATTTTGAATTAATATAAC
The DNA here is from genome assembly GCA_037355805.1 of Ixodes ricinus. Taxonomy (NCBI): domain Eukaryota; kingdom Metazoa; phylum Arthropoda; class Arachnida; order Ixodida; family Ixodidae; genus Ixodes; species Ixodes ricinus. Next base: position 7,278 of record JAZHYW010058564.1, read on the forward strand.
TTACAAAGATATCGTACAGTAACTAAAAAATTCTACTAGAGGATAGGGGATGGTCGGCATCCAAAACATGGGCAATTTATTGATACACTACGACAGTTGCAGAGCCTTTCCCTACTGCGTGACTAGTCCATGCAACCGGTGGGCCTTGGGTCGGTCGCAACAAGTTTACACCTGCGAGTTGGGTATACGCCCTCGACCTGCCTTAGTCATCATTCACACTTTGCTATTATTTTCGAGAACACTGTTTGCACTGCTGTTTTCAAGACCACGAGCCTTCGTATCACTGGATTTGATCTTGCTTGATTTAGGGCGGGGTTAGCAGTGTATCCGGTAGTGCGCTCCAGCCCAGCTGTATAAACCAATTCCAGAAACAACTATAACCCATATGTGTGATCCAGTTATTTCTTCGTGTATTATCAGCGTGGCCTTCGTAAATAAAGTGATATAGGGAGGTGCGCGTCTACTCCAATATTCTTTTTTTTTATTAGTTGCAACTTGAAAATAGCAAAGGAAGAAAAAAGCATGAAGGCATTGTCATGCGACGTCACAATGTCGCATTATTGTGTCAGCTGATGCCACAGTGTCGCATGACCTCATGGTGTCTTGTGACATCACTGTGTCATGTGATGTCACATGACATCATGGTGTCACATGTTAACGTGTCATGCGACATCAGGTGTCACAGATCATGATATCATGTGACCTCATAGTATCACATGACATCACTGTCATAAGACATCATCATGTCACGTGACCTCACAGCGTTGCATGATGTCATAGTGTCAGATGATGCCACTGTATTATGTGACATGGTGTCACAAGACAGCATGATGCATTATGACATCACTGTGTCAAGTGAGTTGCATAATGTCATGTTGTCATGTCATATCAGTGTTGTGTGACGTCAGTGCATCCCGTGATGCCAACATGCTCCTGCGATGTTGTAGTGTCACGTGATGTCATGTCACGTGACATCGCTACTGTCACATGATGTCATAGTGTCACGTCATGGTGTCTTCTGATGTCGGTGTCATATGGCATTATGGTGTCACATGATGTAACAGTTTTGCATGGCGTTATGTGACGTCACGGTGTTACATTATGTGATGCTACGTCACATCTCGGTTTCACCTGACGTCTTTTTCTCATGTAAGGTCATTGCGGCACATGACGTCATAGTGTAACATGACTCATCATAACGATGCCACGTTATGGTGCCACCTGATTTTATGTGACGCTCAAGGTATCATACGACGTCACAATGTCATGTGGCATTTCAGAAGACCATAAATACTATGCATTTAGAGTGCCTTTGAGATGATGTCAGATAGTCATGTAACACTGACATGAAATCTACATCCATAGACAGCAAATCCCTAAGGCTGAACCATAGCCTCCTTTATTCTAGAGAGCTCTGTCGAATCGCAAAAGAATCTGGCCACTGTAAAGAGGAAGGGAGATCAGAGGAGGGTGCGCATGCAGGGGCTATCTCCAGCAGCACCAAATAATGCCCCAGTGGTAAAGTCTAAAAACACAAACATGCTCCTTCTTTTCTTTTTTTCTCAGAAAATATTTTGTGTCTTTATTCTGCCCCTCTCCCGCTTTCTCTATGTGCCTCCTTTCTTTTTTCTTCGTTGCGGTTTGTTGTTGTTTTGCGGGGAGGCCTCCGGTGTGAGCTGCAGGTGCTGGCTGAAGGGTTACCCCAGAAGTTGCTCTGCTCTACCATATGGGTAACCGTTTGGTGCTGCTCTTCGCCTTTTACGACGGCCGCACAACTCGATGGCTCTGCCGTGAAATCGACAGGCTTTCTAGAATAAAGGCTGAACCTAAATGCGTTGCATCTCGAACTGTGTCTCTTTGGTATGTTCCAAAGGCGCTCTAAAAGGGCAGCAATTATAGGTTTCCTGCAACGTCATGGCGTCTCCCGATGTCACAGTGTCACTTCACTTCCAAGTGTCACGTGATGCCGCGGTGTCATGTGACATCACAGTGTCACTTGCCATCACTGTGTCACGTGACGTCATGGTGTCGCATGGTGCCAGCGTCACATAAAAAAGGATGACCCCAGAGTTTCCTCTCTTAGGACTCGTCACCATCTGGCACCCTTGGCCAGATACCAAATGATGCGAACACCGTGACGTCATCAGTGATGTAACCATCGAACCTACGTGTGAACGCAGACACAAAAAGCCCAAATGCTGGCCCCGTAAATGTTGCGCATTTAGAAAGAGGTCGCCTTGGTTTGTGCAGAAGCAAACCACGGCTAAACAGTGTAACCGCTGTAATGGGCGATTGGGTCGGCCTCCTGTTTTTGCAGGGAAGAGGAGTCGTTGGTGGACGTCTTCATTCTCGACATCCTGGCCCATTTTGTGGACAGCCTCAAGCTGGCACACTCGGACGAGAGGACCATAGGTGCGTGACTCTGAACTTGCGAGCTTGCAGACGAGCCGACACGTTTGAATCGCGCTCGTTTGAGACTGGAAAACGGTCTTTACTCCGCCTCTTGCGCATTTTACTCTTGTTCCTTCTGTCTGTGGAAACGTCTGGGGGACCCACGGAATAAGCTACGCTTCAGAGTAACGGCAGCCATCTTGGTGCTTGAAATAACTGTAATTGGAAGTTTGATCTGAACCCCCAAAACAGGTTTTTTTCATCCTCCAGGTACAATAACATGGTTCGCAACAGATAAAAACTGGAGCCACGCAATAAGCTATGCTTCAGAGTAACCACACTTCAGTTATCTTGGTGCTTCAGGATAGTTTTTGCCATATACCGTAGAAATCTCGAGCAAGCGCCTTCTACACGTAGCAAGAGCCCCCCCCAACCTTCACCGCCACTTCACATTTCCGCGCCGTTCCGGCAAGCGCCCTCTCCCGCTCCGCACCCGCATCACGCACCGCGCCGACCGCGCCCAGGCAACACTGGCCTGTGAAGTTCAGTCAGAGAATTCAATCCAATCCAATCCTACTTTGCAGCCCAGTTGGCCCGGTGGCGGTCACTACGCGCCATTGCCGCTTTGTTTTGGGGGTGTCAGGCCGGCCATTCCTTACACAGTGGCAAAGGAAATCGAGGTCGTCCAATGACATGATAGAAAACGGGAAAGACGTACACCAGACGTCTCGACACATCAAGCTCGACCGGATACGGGAATGGGACAAGTATTTTTGACAATTTGCTACAGTCAAACTACGGGAAAGCCAAAGTTCGACGAAAGCTAAGTAACGGCGCGCCGGTATTCAGTGAATACGTGACGACACGCTCTTTGAATACCTGGAGCGCAAAGAAGTGCAGAATGAGACCATTAGCAACCGGCTTTCTTCTGAAGAAGCTGTCAAAATAGCCAACGGCATGCAGTTGGGAAACATCGCGGAATGCTGCAACTTTTTCTTGCGCCGACTCTGAGGAGTCTTTTGATGGTTTTGAAAGTGATTAACATAGCAGTGACAAATCTTTGGCCTAATAAAGTCTGTTCTCAGAGATAAATAAAATGTTAAATCTGTGTGCACTGCGCTTTTTTTCTTTTTCTGGCGGAAAAATTTTGTCGTCGCCATTTTGAATTTTGGTGCTGCTCCTGGGATAGCGCCCACCTGCAGTGCAGCTTTGACTTGCGTGCAGGGGGCGCTTTGCTCGAATTCTACGCTACTCAAGCTTTATCTGAAACTGCACAAAACGCTTTTGGTCCTTCAAAAATGTTCAAAACAGTCTGGACGGAGCTAAATAATGTCACCCGAGCTTCCTGCCGCCGTATCTAAATATCAAGAAGTTTGAGATTCAACTATTAGCCCCCAGAAGGTGGAGTGGCGCCACCTGGTAGCTCCTTGTCTCCACGTAGTAGCAAGGAACCCATGACTGCTTCTGCGCTTCGTTGCTAGCATGTAGGTATCTTTCACAATTCATGTTTGATTTGTTGATTAGAATGAGAGTTTAAAGTTGCTTTTGACGCACCGTAATATACCGTGGAAGCGCCCACTTCGTCAAAGCACCCACTATTACCATATCCCAAACTTGGGAATTCTGCAAATTTTACGTGAAGCGCCCAATTTGATTAGTCAAGTGCCCATGCCTAGATTAAACCAGTTTTCAGTGAAAGTGGAATGGGTGCTCCCCGGTATTTTACGGTAATTCTTTCGTCATACTTCTCATCAAAACTAAACTAGAGCAGCGCAACAACAGTGGCGTTATGGCCTCACGGAACAGGAGCCAGTGACCTAGCTGACTCAGTTTCGTGTTATTCTACTGACCATGACCAAAATCAGTCGTCGTCTTGGTTTCGGAGGCCTGTCAAGGGACCAAACGGGTAGATTCTGGGACGGCATGGTTCCTAGGGCGAGTTTTCTTTCTAAGGCGAAAGCCTTGTCCCATTATGCGAAAAACCGTCGGCGTTGTTCCCGAAAGATGGTCATAAAACTATGTCATCAAGCAAATGCCTCAGAAATAAAATGCAAAGAAAAGCACAGCCACGCAGATGCTTTATTTATTTATTTATTGAAAGTACCTTCAGGGCCCAAAGGCATTGCAGCGGGGAGAGACACATACATGAAAACAAAGATAATAAAAGAGTAACGAGTCAACAATATTAAATATACAACAGACAAAGAAAAACAACAGGTCATGGGTCGCTGCTAAAATAGTTAGTGATGGAATTTCTAAACAGGTTAGTATCAGTGATAGCAGCAATCAACCCAGGGAGGTGGTTCCATTCTTCAACTGTGCGGGGTAAAAAAAAAACATTAAAATGTTGTGGTCAATGAACTTGGAACTCCAACTGTGTGCTGATGGTCAAGACGGGATGAAATGTAAAAGGGGAGCCATCGTGACACTTCATTGATGTGACACTAGCAGTACGATGGTAGTTTGTCACGGTAGCCATCGTGAGGCTGACGGGGTTCGCCTCCCCGGCGGGGTGGGGGAGCGTGCTGTCGCCAACGGAGCGCCGTGTGGGAAAGGAAGATGTGGCATGCTGCTTGTAAGAATGGGCTGCGTGTAGGAATGCGTTCGCACTCCTGCACGTAAGCAGCCTATAAGCGTCTTCGGTGAGTTTTTCCCAGCCTGTCGGAAACAGAGAGCAAAAGAAAACAATCGCGAGGATGGCTGAGCAGATGTTGAACTTGGCATTCAAATCGTCATATCCTTTGAGCGCTTTGCTCGCGCAGTTTTAGAGACACACGAAAATTAAAGCTCATATACCACATTATGTGAGGGTAATCTAGAGCGTGTTTATTTGAGCTTTACGTTGAAGAAAGCAGCAAATAGAATTGACAAGTGTGTCACTGCCACGGCAGCATCCGCCACCATCGCAAAACACTCCGAAAACGACGAGGGGATGTTGAAGAGCAGGGTTCTCCCCACGGTGGGCGGCAGTGGCTTTGCCGCCCACTGCTCCGACTGACCGCCCATTGCTCTGACTGACCGCCCACCGCTCAATTATGCCGCAGGATGACGATGCGATTTTGCCTGCGCATATGGCTGCAGCCCGTCGTACTCAGCAGGCCCCACGCACCACCACGTTATTGCATCGCCAACTGCCGCCACTTCTTCAAACAAGGAGAGCGGAGCCAACACCTCCTAGATGATAAAGCCGTAGCATAAATGAGATTGAGTCGTCAGAGGAGGCCAACTCTGGACACAGATGGGAAACGAGTCCTGTGTCGGCACTCGACTTCGAGTCAAGTTTGAGTCGAACGTTGACGCAATCGTCGTGTCTAATCTGTGCCCAGCGCTGGGCTTCTTTGATGACCATCTTATTCAGCACTACAGCTTTGTTATCAAGGAAATGTTGTGGGGCGCCGCCGGCAGTGCAGGGAGGGCTAGGGGTGGGGAGGGAAGGAGGAGGGTGGGAGGGGTGCTCGTCTCAGTAGAAACACAAAAAAACACACACACGACAAACGCGCCCACGCGCAGCAGTTCTCTCCGCAGACGGTGAGCAGCGGAGAGCAGAGCTGAGAAGACTTTTTTTCACTGCTCAATCGCTTGCTCTGCGCCGTGGCCTGCTTTATCTTCGCCTCTCTTGCTCGCCTCCCAACTTCCCTTTCTGGTTTTTTTAAAATTTTTTTCAAGGCATCCTTGTTTTTGCTTTCACTACAGCTTGGTGCCACTAACAGGGCTGCAAAGTTAGAGAGCATATCGGAAAGTGCATTCTGTCGGCAAGCCAGATTGTGTCACATTGCAACCAACCCCCTCCACCACTTGCGTGGTGGTCATGTCCACCCCTAAAAAAATTCTGGGGAGAACCCTGCCGAAGAGATAACTCACCCTCTAACCAAAAGATTGAGATCAAGGTTCAGACTATTTATAAAAAACAAAAAACACCTAAAAAAAAAAAAAAAAGATCACGCGATTAAATTTATTTAGCGAGGCCGCCGGCCGTAGGCAGCAAGTGGCAAGCGCTTTGTTAGGCCTTCTTATTAACTTGAGCGACCGCTGAAGTTGTTGGAATTGTTGTCGTTGCTTCCAGAATCCGTGAATGGAGGGGCCTTCACCGAGAATTGTAGTTTTCATTACATATTTTCTTCGTTTCCTGCTTGAAGTTGGGAAGCGTGCACAGAGCCTGTAGAAGTATGCTCATTGGTCTCCGCTTCGAAGTGTCCGAGCGGTGTTGGTGGCCATGAAGCTATCGCAGGTTTCCATCGTAACTTACACGCAACTTCCGATTGTTTCTTTCGGCATATTCGGATTTGTTTTTAGCTTTCATCGCTACGCATGTTTTGCGTGATAGTAAAAATAAAAATACAGTTAGCGAAAGAGTTTCTGCTGTTACGCACTAAAACACTCAACCAAAGTGAAGCAAAGCGGAAAACATACCTTGCCTCGTCACGGGATACTGGTCACTACTTCACCAGCGAACGATTGCAGCGCTCTAATCAGTCTCGGTCGGGGCTAATTGCCTACTGCACCGGCTCTGCACTAGGCAACAAAATGGCGGCACCCACTCGCGAGAGTGTTGGGGAACAGGGTGTCGAGAATTTAAGCGCAGCAGTGGCTCCAAGTGGTCCCAACTGGTCTGTTACCAGAGATGGCTCGATGTATTTTGTAGCTAGAAGTTTCGGAGTATGTAACGCATACTATAAATTGCTGCAGGGACGAGAGAGCTCTCGGGTTGCGCCTTGGACAACGTCCTGCGGATTGTTTCGACCAAGAGCGAGCTGCTGAATCGCCCAAACGTCAAGCGGAAGTGGCCCTCGTGAGTCAGCTCCAATTTAAAAGTCGGTATTGACGATGGGCTCTACATTTCCCCAATCGAAGGTTTGGCAACGACGATAGAGGGGTACAGCTTAACCCAAATATGTTATGGCTGGGTTTGGAAGTAATCTGGGTATACCATTTAAATGTGACGAGTGTACGAGAAAACCGAAGAAAAAATATTAGTTTACAGGTTGAGGAGAACCGAGCATTAATTGGGACTCGGCTTGCTACCGTCAGCAAGCAATAAAAAGCCGTACAGATATCAAGCGAGGCCCTGAATACAGTCCCGGTTTGTTCCGTTCTGGTGGAATGTCACCCTCTGCGATGGCCCGTAATTGGGGTCGTCTTCAATGGCTGTGGGACTCTCGCTTCTTTGTCGAGGAGCTGGAGGAGCAATATTGCAATGGATGGGGCAATTACTAGAGGGCTAGGAGAACTTCGAAGTTGGGGAAAATTTATGTACCTCTACCCCATCCTGCAAGGTGACTTCCACGTGGTCCCCAACTAAGCGGACTACTGTAGACCCAAAAATAAAGAAAAATGGAAAATGCACGTGATACTCGAAAAGCTCTGGATGCAAAACGGGGGTTTACCTAAAAAAAATTTGGATTTGCAAACAATACCCTTGTATCAGGTGGGTTAAGGTGTGGGAACTCTATGTACACTCGCTGGCAAGGTGGCTCCACCATGGTCCACGACCAAGCGGACTGGACCGGATCCATCCGTTGACTTTATGTTAAAAACATGAAAGGTAATAAAAAGTACCTCGAGAGCGCACAACATGCCAGCGCACAACCGGTTGAGTGCGCGTAAGGAGAGCACGGTCCGGGGCCGATAAATTGGGTGTAGCATCGCAACCAATGTTTTTTCTTTTTTAACTGGTGATGGCAGTTGCACGCTTGACAAAATGGTACAATGCACTGGAAAGGTGGCCGGAACCCAACCATAGCCTCTTAGATTTATCTCAGTGTGCAATTCTGCAGTAAAATGGATGGGTGGGCTAGTTGGTACATGTTTAACTTGTGAAGCGCCAAAAGAACAAGGACACGAGGAAAGGCTGTCCTGGACCATTTTCTAAGGGATGATTTTGGACAGAATTTATTTTCTCTCACCACGACAGGGTGAGTCGATTGGGCTATTTATAACCAAATTGGGCTATTTGTTTGCACTGGTTGGCATCTAAATCTAGCAGTGGCCGTAGCCTAAGGTTACTTTTGGGGAACGTTCGGGATAAAGCGAGTGTGTTTCAATTTTGAGTGGTAAAATACAGTCGAACCCGGATATATCGAATTCAAAGGGGATCGTAAAATGGTTCAATATATTGATAATTTGATATACAAAAATATGTTAACTTAAGCTCCAGTTGAAATTTCCACGCATCTCTGCTAATACCGAAGGCAGCGACAAACGGGACCTTACCAAATAGAGCCTCTAAGAGCCGTTAAATACAGTACAGCTTAGTTGGTGAAGATCACAAACACCGCTGCGTTTACACGACGAGCGCGACGGTGTTTAGTGACTTCTACACAGCGCCGGCAACAAAACACAAAACACAAGCAGTTGCGTATACAATCCTCGAAACTTTCCACGGCGTGCACATGCGCTCCCGTGACGCTCGCTCAACTGGCTGCCCAATTTGTGGGCTCTAATGGCATGCATTCTCGTTTTGCGGTGCGCTCGTGTCGCACGCTTTCTCGTCGGCGCCATTGCGTCTAGCGCTCTCGAGTTGTACAGCCAAAAGAAATGCGTGCAACAACCGAGGAGCAGAGATTCACTCTTGTTTACACAACATTCAATAAACGTGAGGCCAGCTATGGCTGTCGATAATGCATGGACTAATCTATGGCAGTGAGACAATTGTCTCAGGTGCCACAGAGTTCACGAAGAACTAGGCCCGGCCCCCAGGCCGACACTTGGGCTTGCACTGTCAACCATCGAAACACCATACTTGCGCAACCTTGCACTCGCCCGAGTCCTACGCCGACATTCAGGGAGAGCCTCACACCCTCTAGTGCACCACCTTTTTTCACCGATTGGCAAGGAGCTTTCTCCCAGCCACTACCGGAGGGCGCCAAGTACCGTCTCTCGACCAGAAGGGCAAGCAGAGGCCAGGAGTCCACTTTGCTCTTCCGATCCACTAGGTGGCTACGGACCACCCAATCGCGTCTGGGACGGGGCAGCTAGTTGCCACCTTGTGGAGCACAAAGCCACGGAGAGTGGCGCCTTCGGGAGAATTGCGGGGCGCCATCAAGTGTTGCGACGGTCGGATGGCGCATTGCCCGTCCAGGGACACTGGCGGCGAGCCCCGGTCCTCTCCACGGCCGTCCGGTGGCTGCTGCTGCAGACGAGCCGTCCACAGGCGGACTGCCGCCACAAGTGCATGGAGCTGGTGCATGCGCTCATCCCAAAGCTCCCAGGTAGGGGAGCCGCTTGGTGCACATGCTTCTTCTAGCAAGGATGGAAAGTTGGACTAGTTGGTGCGATGGCGTAATGGAAAACTGCAAATAGACAACGGACAAAGAGCAAGGGCTGACAGTACGAAGTGCTGACTGTCGACTGAATTTTTAATTTATTAAATATACTAAGCAAAACACGTAACTTCTGCTCCGATATAATCGACACGTGCAATAGATAGGATGGTGAGAATTTGAGGTCGAGAGCGTTTGTTTTGTATTTTCGTGGAAGATTGGTAGTGTCGAATATATCGGAGCAGAAGTCACATGTTGTGTGTATTTCTAATAAACATTCAGTTGATAGTCAGCACTTGGTCCTGTCAGTTCTTGTTCTTCATTCATTGTCTTTTCACGCTGTTTTCCGTTACGCTTATTTCTAGAGCGGTCGAAGATTCTTTATGGCATCCTTGAGGCCCGTTTACACCTACGGCACGGCACTAACCTAGTGCTAATTTAACTGCGGAGCTGCGCCGAAGTAGCGCTTGTCCTGTCCCTTTCGTGTTCCTGTCCTGTTGCGCTACTATTGTATATATGATGTTTAATCAACTAGCCCAGCAATTGATTTTAATTCAGTGCTTACCTTAATGTTGATGCAGCTGTGCTATAGCGGAGGTGAGTTGTTTCAGTGGTGCCATTTGCTGTTTTGAGCCGACGACCTTGGCAGAAACTGGGTTTTATACTTGCGCCGAGTCCAACGCGCACCCGGGTATCGTATTCACTCTCTTGCATGAGTTGAAACGTGGTGGCACCAGTGTGTGCCCGCAACCACTTCCAGTTCTGAACTGGATTTCGCAGTAAGTCAACTATATCTTGAACTTATAGCGAGACTTAACTCTTTCCTGACCTCGCCCATAGGACGTCGATCACCGGTGATCGATGGTCTCCAAGCGCCGTCAAGAAATTCAATTTAGTGCGGAGAATTATGTTCCACAATCTCGTGGATAGCCCAAGAACTCTAGTTTCGGTTTCAACGTAGGTTTGAGCTTTATCGCAAGCTCGTGGCCTGTCAAAAACAGTCCTGGGAACGGTGGTTGCACTTTTCTAACATGGCTAACTGTTGCATCAGTCTTTGTAACGAAGATGGCATTATTTACATAATTCAACTGTATTGTGACATATTTTCTTTTTCAAGCGCTCTGGGAACAATTTAGATGATGTTATAGGCACCACTTAAGAGATGTTTTTCAGTAAGCATCACAACCATTTCCAATGCTGCCCTGAGCCGGCGTGCACGTTTGATGTTCCCAACAAGGTGGACAAGAATGCTAAATATAGAACTGCAATGAAGGCTGTGACAAAGCCAAGGTAGAACACAAAAAAAGCATTCTGCCGAGGATGTGAGGTGGGCTATTTGTGTTTCACCAATCTAAGCATTGTTTTGTTGGAAAGCACACGTGTTACGGGAACTAACTTTCCGACGAACCAAATATAGACAGTGTTGGTTGGAGTACACTGACTTTCAGAAGTGGGTGTGGGGCACATTTTCTTATTCTGAATTTTTCTTTCGCTGTGGCTAGCGTTACGTTTGGACGGAGCACTGGAAACGCGTATACCTAACCCTCCCCCCCGCCCTCCCCTCTCTCTCCCCCGTGAACCTAGGGAAGGCGGAGATTCGGACGTAACTTGGGTTACGTCGGACAAAACGCTAGACACTTCGTTTTTCTTTTTGGCGTTTAGTTTTACATAGCTGTAGAAGTTTTGGCATTTATACGTTTTCTGGCTCCACACATACATTGTACTTTCAAGAAATAAAATTTTAAAATCTTTTTTCACATTATACCAAGCTTTGTTTATTTTGAAAAAACAACTACAGTAATTAGTCACATTTTGATGTGTCATATTGCTCTATATGCAAGCTAGTTAGGAAAATAAAATCGTTTGCAAGAATCTTCTGAAAATTGCTACTTTCCCCGTGGTCAGGAAAGAGTTAATTCACTCTTACGATAAAAGATTGATGAGTAACAAATGAGGAAATATACATTAACCGGAAGTGGAGATACCCGATAGGTGGCACCACTGCGTTTGTTGCCAAACAAAAAAGGGCAAATATCGAGAGGAAGAAAGTCAAATTTTAAAATGCACATTCTTTTTTTGTGTTTAAAACCGTGGCAGGCGGCATTGTTTCGCCCACTTTGGATAGTGGTGCTGCAAAGTTAAAGGGGCACTAAAGAGGACTCTGCGATCGTCTGTTCTTGGTCATAACTGGTACTATGGGCCCTAAACATCTTAGAAAACTTTTAGCCTCTCCACTTTTTTGAAGAAGGAAGACCAGCGAAGCTGTACTATGGTGGGAATGAAGTAATAACCGGCCGCGAGTCGGCAAGCCAGGGTGGAAAGGCTCGAAAGGTTGCGTCATCTATGAGCGTACGGCGTGCAAGTGGACAACCGGCAAACACAACACTCTGGACAGCTACCGCCATTTATGAGCGACGGCGGAAACCAGCATTTTGTGTTGACATTTCTTTGCGGGGGACACGATCCTGGGGCACTAGCCCTTACAGCTCCGCTGTAAAATTAGAAAATTACGATTGTGCAACGCCAATTTTCTTAACAAAACGCGATGAAAGGTCGGTTCACGCCCCCTTTCCGAGAGGATTCTTCCGCTCGGGAGAGGCGGGGCATAATACCCCAGCAGCGGTGTGAGCGTGGTGGACGATGGGCGCTCGTCGGCCAATCGCAACAGAGGCGGCTTGAGCTGAGGGGGCGACTTGCGAGAGGCGTGCGTCGCATTATTGTCATTTTTGGATTTTTGAGGATGCTTAGAAATAGATATGAACATATGATTGCAGAATCCTCTTTAGTGCCCCTTTAATGGCTGCTTTGGTTTGTTTATTTGAAGTGCGCAGGGGACCCCATTTCTGGGAAGCGGATTGAGTGGATTTGGGGTGAAGGAACGACACACAGCTGTCACGCTGCCATCTTGTTTATTAAGTGAAGAAGGGGGATTCGTGGTGCCATCTGGTAACGGTCCATTACACTGCTAACAGCAAGACAAATTGAATAAGATCTTGCATTCAGTATTGGGAGGTTTTTTCTTTTCAGGGGCGCCGAGCCACCAGAGCTACATGTCGTCTCTCTTGCACGGCAGTTCACCCGGTTTCTTTGTGGAGAGGCAAGTGCCATTTTTGCCCATTGTTAGCTTTATTCATTCTACAGCTTGGTCTCCGGTTGTGTCAATGGCAATTTGAGGTATAGTCAAATGCCTTGCCTATGACGAACGCCTCTACTATAAAAACTCCCTTTAACAAAGTCAATCAAGTCTTGGCCTCTCTCCTATGTGTTCAATGTGTTTTCTTACTACTACAACAAATTTCTGTTTGACAAATATTTCTATTTAACGAAGTACTTCCTATGCCCCACAAAGCAAAAATCACCACGATCACGAATTTTGTAGGTGAAAAGTAGTCTATTTCACATAAAGTGTCGCTTTCAGGCAGGGGTCGGATGCAGAGTATTTCCAGAGGGTGTGGTCAGGTGTTGATCAGCGTTTCATAAGTTTAGAGAACACCCTCCCCCCCCTCCTCCCCATTCTCTACACCCTAAATTTTTACACCTGCAGAATTCAAGAGGGGGGTCCAAACCCCCCCCTCCTCCTCCCTAAATCTGCTCACTGCTTTCAAGTGATGGGCGTAGAAAGAATGAAAATACGGCGACCACCTCCACACGTGCTGCCTCCGCCTCCGCCGCAAAAGTTTTATAACTTAGGTGTTCATTGAGCTGTTGACATTGATTTGGCAAGTCAGGCTCCAGAAGGATAGCGGCATAAAAACTGGCAGCACTCCCTGTCGGATGACGGACAGTTGTTTCTGAGCGTGGTTTTCTAAATACATTCTTACCCAGTTTTGAAGGGAACGTGGCAGTGGCCGGAACGCCATTGGGCGACTCTCTGGCCGTCTGCAAATTCTGCGATCAGCTCCTGGGTCTTCTGGAGTGCTACACCTGGATACTTGAACAGCGTCTGCTGGAGCCCAAACATACTCTTCGAGGGTAGAGCTGCACCGTTCGAGAGGCCATGTTTGAAAGGGGAACGCTGCTTCGAAAGCTGTTTTTATATAACGTGTGATTCAATACAAATACAATGTTTCTAAGTTATCTGCCTTTACAATCTGTTTAGAAATATCTACTTGGTTTTGATGGAGCATTATTAGTTTTGTTGATGTTTCAAGTTTCATTCGTAAAGATTATAGGCAGCATTAAAGACAAATTCAAATAATAAATCCGAAAATCAATCTGTGAAATGGAAGGTTGCGGAATCCTATAAAATGAAGGCTACGCATCATTTATACGGCTTTAATAACTCTTCCAGTTATTTCAGTTTCAACATTATTTTTTGCAGGTTTAGTAGGCATCTACAAATGGAACTACTCTTATACACCTACCAGATAAAAAGGAAAATATTGGATGCGTGCAAGCAGTGATACAGTTTTCATAAAATAACAAAGTGAAAAAAAAAGCTCATGCTGCAATCACTAAAAGAGTACATGCACAGACCCACTTTAGTATGCTTTCAAATTAAAATTTCAAGATAAAAGTGGCTTATTTCGCAAGAATACTTCAGAACAAGATTATAAGGGCCTGTCCATCTTCAGGAACTTAGTTTGGAAAATGTGTTTTTAAGTCGGTTTTATCTCAAAGGAGCAGTGCCTCCTTTTAAAATAATGACAACCCAGTTGTAACCCAGAATTTTTATAGAGCTCTTTTTCATGAAATGTGCATAATGGTATGAAAGAGAGCCAGCGAAAACTGTCACTCGTGGCAACATAAATTAATAAGCTAATGTTAATTAGCATAATATCCCGACTCATCACCCACCCCTGCTGCCTGAAATGCATAAAACTGATGTTTCTTTCGGCAAGCAGAAAAAGTTGGGAGAAAGCTGCAAAAATGCCCACTTTGCTGTGCACATTAAGTGCGGCTGCAGAGGAGATAGTGAACTCAAGATTCGAATCAGTTTAATTGCTTTATGCGAGGAATGCTCGTGAAACAATGTTTTACTGTTGCGAAGTTTGTTGCTTGCTTATGCGCGATAAACACTGCTGATAGACATCTCTCGTAATCACGCTCAGCGCGAATGCTTCTTCCTTGAAAACACATTTTAAAACTACGATATTCTAAACTGAAAAGTAAACAGAATTGCAAAGGAAGACATGCGCAACCAATGAGCAAGCGAGCAAGCACCGAACAAATCCATGTGGTCTTACATGTACCGTATTTATTCTAATGTGCCTACCTTTTTTTTTTTTTGAAATGTAAAAAATTAAAGGTGACCTACAATCGTGACCAGAGAATTTTGACCTTCATTCGTGACCAAATTTCGCGACCCTATTGAACTCGTGGTATTAACGAGTCACTGAGCTGGTGTCGCCGTAGTGCCGCGCCACTTCTTGTCCCAGAAGGCTTTTGGTGCACGAAAAGAAGCGAAACAGCAGCAGCCAGCAGGCTGCTGCTCGCGCGCATCCCTCGGGTCGGGTTTCAGTCCTGTCCGTAGCTGTAGCTGCCGCAGTCCCTCACCCATGCCCCTCGCGACGCAAGGGGAAGGGATGCGATCGCCGCACCTTGCCCTCTCCCATTCATCCGTCTCCCTTTCGTGGACGGGCAGCCAAAAAAGATAACGGAGGTTTTGCGTCTTATTGCTCACGGCAGCTCGCTATATGGCCGTTGCTTGCGTCGGCTAGCAGCGGCTCTCGGCGGTGCTCGCTTCATTACATTTGGTCTTTCGTCGCTTCACCCATCTCCACCTTCTTTCGTCTCTTGTTGGCGCCAAACGGTGTCAGCGAGGTAGTGCTGCGAATTTGTGAGGATGTCGACAAAGCTGACGAAGCTTCCGACGACGATGACATGTCTGCAAGTTCCGACGATGATGAAGTTTTTGGCATCACGCTGTGACTTAGTTGAGAGAACAAAGGTTTCTTTCATGGTGTAATACTCTTAAAGAACACGGACGGAAACAAAGCGAGAACTGTACAGTTCCTCTTCTTTTTTCATTCTTTTTCCAAAACTTACCTCTGTTTTTAAAAAAAAAATAAAAAAAATGTTGATTTATGGTAAAATTTAAAGAAAAAGTTCTTTGATAGTTTAATACAAAGGCATCGACCATCTCCTCGTGGTCGACTTATATTCGAGTAAATATGGTAGCTATAGACGAACACGCGTCCCTGACGTCACGCAGCTGCGGCGGCGCTGTTGACGGCACTGCGCTTGCGCAGTCGCTTCACTTCACGCGAATTCGGTTTCTGCGCACGCGCAGTGCCCACACCTGGTGTGGGCAAACGCGGGCTTGTTTGTAAACAACGTGCCGGTCTATAGCAGCATTGGAGCCCTGTGGAAACTATGACAATGTGAGACAAATAGTTGACACCAAGTGTAGAAGCTATATTTGACGTTGCGGATGTTGTTAACGTCTGTGGTAATTGACACGAAGCTGGCGCTTCATTTTTGCGCAGTTCCCAAAAACCGAGCGGACTGTTCGGCATGGTGGATCACTTCCTCGAGCACCTTGCTGTCTGCGAGAGTCCGCAGGAACTCTTGCGGGATGCGGAAAGCGAACCACTCACTTCATCCAAGCTCTCTGCCTTTAACCTGTGAGTCCTACTTTGTTTCGATTACCAGCCCCCCGTAGTAGCAAAGTTAGTTGTACATTTTCTTCTCAAGTACCAGCAATGTTGGCAAGGCCCGCATGCCTCCTTTTTCTTTTTCAAGTCCATTTAGGTTTAAATTATTTTAATTTAGCTTGACTACACGCTTATTTATTTTTGGGTTACTACTTTCACCAGATCACATCTGTTAGAATCTTTTATCACTTTAAAATATGTCTCGATACCAGATTAAACTAATCAACATTAAGTGTGAAAATATGTTTGTGCAGTGAATTTATTAAATGAGGAATTTTTTCTACCAAGCTGGGTATGTTGCTTGTCCTTGCTTTGACCACC
Organism: Ixodes ricinus; assembly: GCA_037355805.1. Taxonomy (NCBI): domain Eukaryota; kingdom Metazoa; phylum Arthropoda; class Arachnida; order Ixodida; family Ixodidae; genus Ixodes; species Ixodes ricinus. The sequence continues at coordinate 23,845 of JAZHYW010058564.1, forward strand.
TGACACTGATTTCTTTTATAAAATTAGTCAGAAAGCTTTGGTTCAACAGTCGCCAAAGTGCAGTGACATTGGATATTTTTTTATTTATTTTATTTTAAAATACGAGGAACCTTTCAATTTGTAAGGTCTTATAATTTTTTCACTAAAATGGGAGCTGGTAGAGCGTGAGAGGCATCTTCAAAAAATGAGCAGTCCCACGTTAATGCACAGTCAATAGCTGCGACGCATCAGGGCAAAGTCGTTGGGCATCGGTATCGCATCCACGCACCGCGGGGTCTTAACAGCAAAGTCTCGATAGGCCCTTTGCAAAAAACCCCAAAAGGAAGAACGGGAGTCCTTGGTCCCATCATATTTCCTCCAGCTACCATGTGACATACACTAACAGGCGTGGGCTACCAAGGCAACGACGTTCGAGCAGCCGGAGTCGGGACAGGTCGGACGAGCGCAAGGGGAGAGGGTGTCGCGTTGGCTTCTTGCAAGGCCGTCCCTCCCTCATCTCTCTACTTTGTATCGGCTCTGTCGTCTGCTGCACCAATGCTTTGTCGAACCTAGTCTAACCTTACCACAGTTGCGGTGCAAAATTATTGGATTTGGTGATGCTGCGAGACGTGAATGTAAGTTACGAGGAATAACATATTCGAATAAGTGAATAGCTTCGCCTGTTGCATTGCGTTTACGCTGCCACAGATGGGGAAGCGGTTCACGAAAACGATGCCTTGTCAAGCGTGGAGAAGCTTTTGTACTTGCGGACGGTATTGGCGGGGAAAGCGGCACTAAGCAGCATCCGAGCGACAGACAAGAAGTACGAGTACGCCGTGGAGCTGCTGAAAGGAGGATTTGGGAAGCAGGACGTGTTCATTCAGGAGTGCCTTACACAGTTATTGAACTTGCTGCAAGTCAGAGTGCCAAGTGATGTCGTACGTCGACTACATGCGGCCCCATCCGCAGGAACATCGCTGGGTTAAAATCCCTCGGCGTCGAGTTTGACGGCTACGGGGTAATGCTGCAATCCGCACTGTACCGCGTGTTGTCCGCGGACTGGGCTGTGGACTTCATTAAGACACGGCGCAAGCGGGAAAAAGATTGTGAAGAATCGATTCTCGAGGCCATCTTGCGATTGCTTCATCTGGAGCTTGAAAGCGGAGAGATGTTGTGTGATGGCAGCTTGCAAAGCCAATTGCACTTTCCAAGGGATCGTGGTGCCAAAGATAGACCGAGCAGTGACAACAGAGGTAAAGGATCAGCTGCTTCTCTCGCTGATGGTGCCAAACCCTCGAGTTAAAGGTGCCTTCTTTGCTCTTCCCAGTCATCGTAGAGCAGCAAGAGCACTGTGCCATTGCAGACGGCCCAAGTATGGGTGGTTGGACGATACCAAAATCGCCTTGCCTGCTGTCTGTTCGACGGAGGCAGCCACTGCACCTTTGTCGCTGAGTACCTCTCATGAGAGCTTGAATTGGATGTGATTAGCGAGGAGGAAGTGACAGCTTTGAACACGATTGAATTAAACGAAAAGTCGAATTAACCGAAGTAGAACTAACGAAAGTTTGCTGTACTTTATTTTTGCAGTCTTTTGCATCACTCATCTTGACGTGCTGAGTGCTTATATCTGGTACTTTTGCGCAAGGGCTGGCAGGTATCAGCTGAAATAAAACCGTTCCAGAGAAGGAATCTGATTGTTCTAAAACTTGTCATTCCTGGGAACGAGCACAGTGGCATCATGATCCTTACATGTGTAGACATAGAAATAACATGATTGTAAGCCTAGCACATACATCAACACTTGCCCTTGTGTATAGTAGCTGTGCAATGGCTTCAGGCACAACTTGTCATCAACATGCACTAAACAGCTCGTAAATGTCTTCTTTTTGTCGGCGTCAACGACCTGTTGCCCTCTTATTGAGCTAGGGCACTTGATCTCCAGAAGGAAAGGTTCGCTCCCTTGCTGGATCAGCCCATCAGCCCTGCCACAGAGCCAAAGCTTCTCTCGTGCATGAGCAGGCCCACCTGGAATGAAAGAAGCGAAATAGTACTGCGGAAAGTACACACAGTCATGATTTTATAATGTGGCTACACCTGTCCACTTCAACCACTATTCTCGGCGTCAACTTTTCTGGGCAACACCGTTGAAGCAAATATAGTTCTCACAGTAGTGCAACTTTGCACCATTATGCAAGCACCTTGCTTTCCCTTGTCTCATTCTCACGTGCAAAAGAGATGCCAGGCAAAGCCATGCACTCGTGCAAGTAGCTTTAAAATGACGCGGAAACTATGTTGGCCTTAGCAACATCGTGCAGAAAACGGTCACTTGCTTGTTTCACATAGAGCGCATTAATTTCTGTGCTAATATACTTGTGACATGTGCACTCATGAACACAGATACTTGAAATGGAAGACACTGGCGAGTCAGTTTACAGATGCAACTGAAAAGATGCAGGGAGAACTTTGTGTGTCTTAGAATGTCTATGTGGAGGGCAAACTGGTTCCTATGATAAAAAATTACGGAAGGCACTAATGCATAGGTGTGTTGGAAATTAGTCTTACCCTCTTGAGTACTACTTTGAATTGTGGACCGTTTTCACCCAACTAAAATTTCTTAAGGGTATTCGAATAATCTACCTCCATGACCCTCGTTCCAAGCTTTTCTTCGAACCTTTGCCTTGCTTTTGGTTCGGTTTGCAGGCCTGTGAAATTGAAAATAGTGTTAGTATCTCTTGTGAACGCTCAAAAGCCTAAATAGTTACCAAATGATGGTACAGTCGAATCTCGTTAATTCGAACTCGAGGGGGATCGAAAATTTGTTCGAATTAAACGAAGTTCGAATTAACGAAAGCTCATTAAATGGATACTTACGTGCAGCGCTGCGTTGGGCAGCTCATGTGCACTGAGCTAACACATGAGTGACGAGTTCCAGGACATTTATTTTCACCGATCACAAAGGGAAGGAATCTGTGATGCGTGCCTGTGCGCGGTTCCTCAGTCGTGAATCAACAAAGATTGCTTTGAGCTTAGAGACCAGCCCTATCGCGGCAGCCGCATTCTCCTGGCAAGAGAAGTAGCGCGGTGGTGTTCAGCGCTTCGAGTGCTCTTCGTGATGCTGTGTTCCTTTGCTATTTCCGTCTTGGAAAGTGCGCCTTGGTCAACTTCTTGCAGTATCTTTACCTTCGTCTTGAGGTCTTTGGTGGGCGGTATGTGCCCCGGCTTGCCATGACGCTTGGAATCGAGATAACGTCAGTCGCGCGCCCCACCGAAAACACGCCGAACCGCAGTAACGTGCGAGTGCAAGGCAAGAAAGGGAACTGTCGCACAGTCTCGCACTCCCGCCGAAAATATGCCGAAGAGCAGCGGCGCAGCAAACGTCAGTCCCGCGCCCAGTGAAAACACAACACGTCGAATTCGGCAACGCGAAGTTCAAGGCGAGAAACGACTGTCGGGCTCCGCCGAAAACACCGAACCGCAGCAGTGACGAGTGCAAGGCAAGAAACGGAACTGTCGCACTCCCGCCGAAAACACGCCGAAGAGCAGCGGCGCAGCAAACTTCAGTCGCGCGCCCCACCGAAAACACGTCGAACCGCAGCAACGCGCGGGAGTGCAAGGCAAGAAACGGAACTTCGTCGCACTCCCGCGGAGGACTCGCCAAAGAGCAGCGCTGCAGCACCGTCCCCTGTCGCCAAGAGAGCACTGCACCGCTTATCGCAGCATTCAAGGTCACCACGTGATCGGTTGCCATGGTTATTTGGAACTGGAGACGTTGGAGGCGTCTCCAGTTCTGCTCCTGAAGGCATGCTCGGCGGCGCGGAATGTTTGAATTAACCGACGCGGGCGCTTAAGCGTTGGAATTACTGTGCGTTTTTGCCCTTTGAAATACATACAGTGTGAGTCCGGACCACAGTGTTAGTTCGAATAAACCGAAAGTTCGAATTAAGCGTGTTCGAATTACGAAATTCGACTGTACTTTGCTTGAAAAGCTTGTGGTGTTCATCAAGCATCGAGATCCTGTGGAGTCTTCCTGGTCCAGGGGATGGTCTGTGTCATTGAGCTCGAGATTTGCACCTTGCGCGCTCTTGGTACCAACTGTCGAGAACATGAATTTGAGAACATGAACATGAGGTATCGAGAAGATGAATTTAATCTGAGGAACAGAGTGTGCAGCTCTCGTGGAAAGTAGTGTTATTTGCGAGTGATCTTCAGCATCAGGCACATGCCGGAGCAAAAATACAATGAAAAAAGTAGAAAACAAAACAAAAAAAGGCCTGAAATTGAACATGCAGGATCCAGATATTGTGTACTCATTTGCCAGTGGAAAGGGCAGTAAAGTTTCACGTACTAGTATTAAGCCTCACTACGCAGCTTGACCTCTCGAAAGCACCCCAAGATAGGTGCAAACATGCGGCCTGACCCCTGAGAAAGTAAAACATCTTACTGTGCATGCTTGGACTGAGCCATCGTTGCCATGCAGATTCCGTTTATATCATGAGAAGCCACCTTTTTCTGAAAGAAAGCTTTCTCGGGGTCTGTAAGCAGACCTAGACAGTCCTTCAGCACCTGCCCATCCGAAACCTGATGTGTCCGATGTCGTAGAACGACTTCAGACTTCTTCACACTGCCGACCGCAGCACCAACAAGACCTGGGCACACTCCAGCTCCTTTGATTCTGTCCCATCAATCGCAAAATGTCCTTTAAGGGCCCCTAAAAAGAAAAAAAAAGCTTTTTTATAGGCAGTTTGGTTGGGACATGCGTGTCAAAAAATAAATTTTACGCGAAAACGTTTTTTTAGAGCATTATTGACGGCGTGAGATTTATTTGAAATTCTGCACGCAGAGTCCATGACGTCACAGGATGGTCCTTCACTCTTTCGACCTCAACGTGAAGCCTCTCCACCTCTCCTGCACGCGCCCAAAATGCCAAAAGAGAAAACAAGTGGAAAGACTACCGACTAAATTGCGTCTCGCGCACGTCAAGATTGTTTTAAAAAAAACTTTTTTTCTTCGCGTAAAATTAATTTTTTAACGCACGTGTCTCAACCAAACTGTTTAATTTTTTTTTTCAGGATCATTTTAAAAGGAAACAAACCTAAATTTCAAACTTTTTTTAAATTTTTTTTACAAATTCGAGGTTTCCGGTTTTAGAAATTAATTATACACCCTTACACTAAATTTGATAACCATGCACCAAATAGTTACATTGATATAAAATATTTTCAACACATTGTGAGGCAGTAACAAAGTAAAGGAGTTCAATGTTTGAATGCATTTTTCTCAGTTCTACTTTTGCTGCAATTTCATTCGAAGGAACCTTTTGTTTTGAAGGTAAAAGTATTCTGATACCACAATCAAGATGTTTCGAATTGAAATTTACCGGGAATCGGGCTATCTACTTTATTTTGTTTTAACTAGTTAAAGTCCTCGTTGAGAAAAAACTATGTTTTCAAAGATTGACATAGGACAGATGATATGCATCTCATATTTTGAGGTAATGACTCTTCTGAGCCAGAAAAGAACAAAAAGAGCATTTTTCTTTTGTAGGCCGCTAGATCCGTCGTAACGCACAAATCATGAATGAAACGGTTTTGCTTGTTCCTGCAGTGCCAAGTGCTCCGTCACAGTACGGCTGTTCAACTTCCTCGGCGACCTGGATGGAGACCTCTCACGGCTCCATGGCCTCCGTCGCAAACCCCTTCTGGAGGTCCCGACCATTCTGGAGGTGCACGGTCGTCTGCGTCCTGTCCCCTTCCGACGCCGGGTTCGACCTCACCGACCTCGAGGTGGCAAACCAACTCCCAAACGAGGTACGCCTGCTCGGAAAAATGGCACACAGTCGCTGCGGGCAATGGGTAAACTTTCACCCGTAAAGGTCTTGGAGGAGTAACCGATTAATTGGCTGTTTATTGCTTGCCTCTCGGGCGTCTTTGGTTGCAGTGAAACTCGCCATAGCAGCGACTGGAACTCGTGTCGATTGAACGTGTCATCGTTCAGCTGGGACTCTTGTTCAGTGGGACACGCAGCACTCGCGTGCACCACCTTCCTTCTGAAAGATCCCTCGGAGGAAGGGGGAGGCGTACTAGCGTGGAAAAGCCAGCACGAGGTTTAATGTGTTAGTGTAGACGTGCTCTGAAGGGTCGGCAGAAGCCTCCAGAGCCAAGGGAGAAGCGCTCTTCAGCACCCCTCGAAATCCAGCCGACCCTATAACATGCATTTTGAGCCTGTATGCGTAGCATGTATCACACAACAAAATGGTGCTGTCGTTTTCCACGCATTGCACGCACTTCCTTCATGCACGAGCTAAGTGACGTGATCTGTTTGCACCAGAAAGAAGAGGGGTTTCGGGAATGTTCAGTCGGTGGAAAAGTGCCGAGAGACTGCATTCACCATGCCTTGTTATACAGGGTGTTTTGACGTAGAACTATGTCTTTCTCTGCGCTTGGAAGGGGGAGCAAAGTTGGGAGGTCGATGTCACGAAAACTTGGTCGCAGAAATGACGTCGCACAGATAACACAGGAGCGGAACCACGCAGTGTGCACGTGCGTCCTTTCTTAATAATGCGAAAGCATTAACTGTCTCAGGGAGCAAAGCCGGTGCTGTCTGATGTCTGTAGCAGAGAAAACGGCACCTAAAGGCCCATTGACTGAGCGAAACGGCACCTAAATTCCCATTGGCTGAGCGAAACGGCACGTAAATTCTCATTGGGTCAGTGAAACGGCACATAAATTCCCATTGGCTGCAAAGAGGACACGCCTCAGAAATCAAACATTGTGGGATTTTGCTAGCTACCAACTAACACAGGTACCGATAGAGTAACCAAAGGGTTGTCTCAACAGCGGTGGCGATCTCAAAGGAGCCGTCAAACCTAGTAGCCTTGCGGTCCCCACATCTCCGCGGCAATATAGACGACGTTTAGGGCTACATTACCGCGGGTCGGTTCGATTAATTACCTCCGTCGGTGCCAATGATCGACTACCTTATCTCACTCTCTCGAATATAGCGGAAGAGAAGACACACGTACCAGAGTAAGGACAGAGTCCAAGAGCATTTATTAACACACTCTTAAAATGAACTATAATGTCCCCATCCAAAATGGCCCCCGCGCCAGCTAGGTAAGAAAAGGTCCTTACCTGTTAGACGCGGGGTTCTGGAGAGCCAAGACCGGGGAAGCATCGGAGAAGTCGCAGACACACATACTATCTGTTTCGCAGTCAGCGGACGAGTCCCCTTCCCAAAGCGGGAAAACAAGAGGCGAAACCTCCTCGCCTGTCAGAGCAGTGATCCGCATCCGAGCGGGGGGACGGAAAGAGGTCCCCTGGGAGAGAGTGAGAGGAGGGCCCCCCAAGCCCCCTCCGCCTGACGAACAGGTCGGAGCTCCCGGCGAAGGAGGCCGAGTGTTCCGACCCGCGGCCGTTATCGCAGCCATCGGGAAAGGGAGACCAAAGGAATCCCCACAACATACACAAAAGCACAGCAGCGCAGATGCCTCGTCATGGAAGCCGGCGGTTCGCTCAATGTTTTAAAAGGAACTTTTCCATGGGTTTCAAAAAGCAATCATGTTTTTTGCGCTAGTTCCTATACAAATATTGTGACAAAATGAAGCGAGCAAGCCCAGAGGCACAACAATGCAAAGCAGCAAAGGCTAGGATAAAGAATTTTACATATCTGACTGTAGAATTAGTTCACATCTCTCACCCACCTTCAAACAAATTCTCACTCAGTGTATCAGGTGATGAAAAAATAGAGAAGAGATATTTTTATTTGTGTAGGTGTTCAAATTATAAAAAGTTGTGTCGCCTTGCATGCGCCATATGAATCAAAGCCACTTTGAATAGTCTGAGAAAATGAAATGAAATAATCTTACGTCCATCGTGCGAGGGCTGACATAGCAAAAAGAAGCAGCTGTCGTCCAGGCATTTCCAACTTTGCCGTGTAGCAGCTGCTGTTGAGTGAAAAGAATAAATTTAAGCGAACAACTGCATTGTGCAAAAATCAGCAGGACCCATCCTTTGGGAATGATTATCTACGTTAATGGGAATAGCATCAAACGGTGCGGAGTTATGCGCGTTCGTCAGGTGGCCGGCACACTCTAGATACGCCAGCCCACTCTTGAGGCGATTCTAAATTTGTTGACACTTTCACAGCCCTGCGCACGATCTCCGCAGCCCAGCACGTGCGTTTGTGTCACTTAGGAAGGCGAGCAAAGCACGCGCCATACGCACAAACACTCAAAATGGTACCGACCAGACTTTCTGGCGTCTCAGCTAGTCTCAACCAACGGTACTCTAAACGGTTGTTTATATCTTTACCATAGGACGCGCTTTACAGCGCTGTCACAGCTACCGGTGCGCGCGCAGTTCCATGCACGAGGGGCTCATTCCGCTCTCGTGAGGCTGGAGCACGGCCGCTACATCACCCTCTCCCGAGCGCGCGGGAGAGCGGAATGAGCCCGCGAGCATGGAACGCGCGCGCACCGGTAGCTGTGACAGCGCTGTAAGCGCGTCCTATGGTAAAGATATAAACAACCGTTTAGAGTGCGTTGAATGACTGCCTTCATAGCTCTGTGGTTAGCGCGTCTGCCTGCTGATCAAAGGGTCAACGGTTCGAATCCCAGCCGGCGCCAGTCTTTTTTATTTATTTATCGACCCGCGGCGTAAGAGGTTAGATAGCCAGATAGATACATAGACGAAAAGTGCGTGAAGTAGCCAAAGAATGCTATTCGCATTAAAAACTGGCTCCCACAACCTCCTTAGGGTTCACGTTTGGGACCCTGTTTTTTGCAGTGGTGCTTGTATATTTATTTCTCACCAATATAAGCACCGCCATCGTCCGTTCCTTGGACCTAAGTTATAAAACTTCTTGAGGTATTTTTAATTGGGGTATTTTCAAAAAATCTGAAACGCTGTTATTGCGTCTCAAAGGTGCGCTTCGAAGGTAAAAAGATCTTCTTTATTTATTTATTTATTTATTTATTTATTTATTGCATACTGTGGGCCTTCATTAAGCCCTTGCAGGTGTGTGGTACAGATCCAAGATATGCAAATGATAGAGAAAACAATACATATTTAATAATTTCAACCATTGTTTTACATAACTAACACTAAGGAGAATAGCAATGACTGTCGGAATAAACAATCAACGTACCAATCCAAAAGATGCGAGAAACAACGAGACATATTTCAGCATATCTGCCGTATTTACTCGCACAATGAACGCACTCGCGTAATGAATGCACCCCCAAGTCGGCTCTCAAAATTTTGACTTTTTTTTTTCACTCGCGTAATAAACGCACCCTCAACTCGGACGTCAAAATTTTGACCCCCTCCCACGTCGCGCGCGAAATGAACGCACTTGTCTATCCTGGTGCAGCGAGGTCGCGAATGCATGGGCAGCGTAAGTGCAATAAAACGCCTTGTAAAAGGTGTTCAAAAATAAAAAAAGATCCAACGGAAGCAAAAAAAAAAGCATAAAGAGCTTTTTTTTTTTTTTTGCACAGCGCAGTCTGGATTTTGGGTTGCGCGCCGCGCGCAAGGAGTTAAGAAAGAGAAGCGGAGAAGCCCTCGCCTCAGCAAAGCGAAACGAAAAAACTTGCGAAAGGCGGCAAGAAAAACAAAATCCAGGGAACCAAGAGAAAAGAAAAAAACAAACAAGAGGAGTTTTTTTTTTTTTTGCACACCGCAGTTTGGTTCTGGGGTTGCGCGTCGCGCGCAAGATGATAGGAAAGAGAAGCGGTGAAGCCCTCGCCTGAGCAAAGCAAAACAGCTTGCGAAAGACGGCAAAAAAAAAAAATTCAGAGAAAAGAAAGAAACAAAGAGGGGCTTTTTTTTTCTTTTTTGCACAACGCAGTTTGGTTTCAGGGTCTGCGCGCCGCGCACAAGGAGATAAGAAAGAAAAGTGGAGAAGCCCTCGCCCAAGCAAAGTGCACATAATGAAGGATCCTGCCTCGCCTCCTCCTCGCACTTTGGAAAGAGAAGCGAGAAGCCCTCGAAATGAACGCACTTTTCTATCCTGGTGCAGCGAGGTCGCGAATGCATGGGCAGCGTGGGCAAACAAAACAACTTGCGAAAGACGGGGAAAAAAAACAACACAGAAGCAAAAACAAACAAACATGGAGGAGCATTTTTTTTTGCGCATCGCAGTTTGGTTTTGGTGTTGTTGCGCCGTGCGCAAAGAGATAAGAAGTTACGTCGATTTTTGCGGGATTAAAGGTCCGTTCATTGTGCGAGTAAATACGAACGCAAAAATTTTACTTCGCGTAATGAACGCACCCCCAGCTTTGCCTTGATTTTTCGGGAAAAAAAGTGCTTCCATTCTGCGAGTAAATACGGTAACTATCGTTTTACATGACGACACTTCTGCACGTGGATCCGGGGACGTTGCGGTGCTAAGGAGCGGAGCGCCCCCCACATCGTGGACGTCATTGTGTTCCAAGCGCCGGCCGCTACCGATGCAAAGCAAACCAACTAGCCCCTACGCGGCCGCTACACTATCCCTTGAAGCCACTGTAATATTGTCTCATAGTTTAGGTGTTCTGTGTAACTTCGCAGCACAGTATACTTCACAATGTGAAACCAACTAGCCCCAATCCAAGCATCAATTATCCGTATCCATCCTTCGTTTGTTTCTACTTTTGTGGAATATTTCGTACGAGTCTGCCTCGAACCAATCATCCCTTTTGCACGTCGCAGATGCTCCGCTTCCTCAAGTGCGTCTCGAAAACCTTTCCGAAGCTCCTGGCCGAGAACTTTGTTGGAGCACACACGGACTTTGTGGACCACCTTCCGGAGTGCGGCCTCGACAAGGTCCTGGCAATGCCGCTGACCAACCTCGACCCTTTGCGCAACGACCTTCTCAAGTGGATCGGACTTACGTCGGGCTACCGCTTGCTTGCGGAGCTGCGAATCATCAGAGTGCCGGACTCGCTCGCTGCCCGTGCTTTGGTCCGCTCCCTCGCGGAACTCCTGGGCAGCCGAGGTGCGGATTTGACACCGCTGGGCAAGGAGCTGTGCCTTCGGGTGCTCGAGCTGGCAGCGGCACTCGGAGCTCAGGTCAGTCGTCGTCGGAGTGACTCGGTCCAAAGGTCGCGGAAATCGGCCGGCGTTTTTGCTAAAGTTGGTTAGAAGAGGCCAGTCTGTCCTACAGCACTAGTTATATCAGTTTCCCCGCTAAAATTAGGGGGGGAACTGATTTCTTGTGACCAGCTCATATGACTTTTCATTTTGAGTTAAATTTAAAGGGAAATTTATGTCGTCGTCGTGGCAAAATCACGTGACGTTAATTTTCTCGCTATATCTACCGAAGAAAGCGCATGATTTGAGGCCACATGATGTGAGGCCACATGATGTGGTCACGACGTGTATCTATCCATAGATACGTATGTGTATCTATTTTTATGTACCAAATACCTTGGCAACCAATACTGGAAACTTCCGCGGCATGTGGGCAAAAACTCCTCGGAATGCATTGGCTTTGCCTGTCTCTGCACGAGGGAACCAACACAAATGCATCGCAACATATTTTTCTTTACTTTGATTCTTACCAATTATTTACTATTTCATAAGTGAAGGATGTGCTCTTTTCGTGAAAAGATGTTTTTCTTGACTAGCGCAGTTTTGCCTTTTTAGTCAAGAAAACATTCTGATGTCAGAGTTTATGTAAGGCATGTGAAACTCGAATCTATCCTCCCATCGTTTTTTGAAATACTTAAACATCCAAAATTCAAACTTGGCTACGACTCAGCTCTAGTGTTCCGATCAATTGATGCGTCTTACCTTTGCTGTTGACATTACCGTTTTCATGAATATCTTGCTCATGTGTCTTGTCGAAAAGACAGTCTGGCTAATCCTGCCGACACCAAAGCCAACGTCTTATAAAAATAAAAGGCAGCAGAAATCCTATCACAATTCATAGCTCGGAGGGTGTCACGAGTCCCTCAGGATGGGCGGAGCGACGTGGGGAGTGCGAAGTCACGAGACAAGTTACAAACTGTGGATTGGCTTGTGTAGCGCATAACGTCTATGCTGACTATGCTGAGAAGCTAAAGAGCTGTTCTTTCGTGTGTGTCTGTGTATTTTCTTTTCTTGCTGCGAAGCAATATTCTTCAGAGAAGGAGAAAGCAAACATAATCATCAGAATAAAATAAAAAAGTTGACGGCTGTTTGTGCATTTGTTCTGCGGCGGCAAAATCTGAAGGAGACAAGAGGCAGAGCCATGATGAGTGCTACACTGCGGCGTTGGGACGCCACTCGCCCTGTTATTGTTATTCTTAATATTTATCAACGATATTCATGTCAATGTAACTTCGCAGCTGAGATTATTTGCAAAGGATTGCACTGTGTATACGCGTATAAAGAACGGGGAGGGTTCCGGACAACTGCAGGCTGACCTAGATTGAATAGAACATTAGTGCGGTGAATGGGGGATGCAACTTAAAAAATGTGATCATGTTAACTTCACACGTAAAAAAAAAAAAATTTGAGACGCAGTAGTTTTTAAGCATTGAGCCAGTAACGAATGAGAATAAAGTAAAATACCTCAGAGTCATTCTGTCATCCGACTGCACGTGGGATTCGCAGATTGATGATGTCATTATGAGGGCGGGTCATGCACTTGGCTTTGTCCAAAGAAACCTAAAAAACGCTACACAAAAAATAAAAGGACTAGCATATCTTGCCTATGTAAGGCCACTTCTAGATTACGCATGTACTGTGTGGGACCCTTCCAAAATAAAATTGCATTGATGGCTTGGAAAAAATACAAAATGGTGCCGCACGCTTCGTCCTGGGCCAGTACGACCAATTTTCTAGTGTAACTAACATGAAACAATCACTAGGATAAGCGTCATTGGATCTTCGGCGAAAAATTTACGGTTGAAATTTTTATACAACATTTATCATCAAGCTACTGGTATTAATAGCTCATCATACCTCTTAGAACCAAATTATTTTTCCAAACGTAATGATCATGTGCAGAAGATACGTGAATACTGTAGTAGGACGGAGCTCTGCAAAACTTCGTTTTTTTGTGAGGACGGTCAAGGACTGGAACGCTTACAGGAATGTATAGTTTGTGCTGCAAATGCTGAGACATTCTTGTCGTTATTATTTGCCCGCTGCAATAATGTCTTCTAAGCGCTGCAGGAGCTTGAATAAAAATAAAGCCCTGGCTGCAACTAAAATAAATTTTTGTGTGTGCATGCTTTTTTTAGAAACAGCAAGTTGTCTTTGTCTTTTTATGTCCTTTTTTGTTTTAATCGTCTTTTGACTTGCTTTCAGTGGCTTTCGTGGGCACGGAAGGTATCCAAGTATTTATACATGAAAAGGATAAACACAAAATGGACAAACCGAACCCGAAAGCTTACACTTGAATACCTACACAGTAGTGATAGTGCTGAGCAGACTACTTCAGTGGAAAAGGGAGTGAAAGAGGCAGAAAGAAAAATGTGGGAGGGAAGAATGCAGGAAAAATCAGCTCTAACAATCTACAGGACACAAAAAGGACATAAGAAAGGAGAATGTGTTGGACAATTCACTGGAAAGTTCTTTATTGTTTGAGGCGAGAACGGGAGTTTCGAGGACGCGGACATATAGGGCTAAATTTCAGGAGACGGACACATTATGTGCCGCCTGCTATAATGATAGCGAGACACTAAAGCACTTGGTTTTGAAGCGCATGGGGCTTCGCCCTGCCCTTCCTGAAGGTATAACAGATTTGGCCTGGGATCTGGGTTTTGCTGGTGACGATGGAAATATGGAAGAGAAAAGGATTACAGTCAAAAAGAGGCGATTAGAAGGTTGGTGAAATTATCTAGGGAAAACTGAGTGATGCACAACTAACTAGCACAGCTGGGGACAGGCGGGACAGAGGAAAATTGGGACTCCCTCCCGCGTGGCTCCGGCCCAAAGCCTCAACCCTGTCTCCCAGTGGGTCCGGTGCTGGGGTAACGCCGACAAGGTTTGACCAGAGGAAAAATGGCGACTCCCTCGCCGGGGGGAAGAGGCAGGGGGGTGATGTGTTTAGTTTTTTGCCCGATCCCCGAAGGTCTTCCTGGTGATATCCCACACTGCCTGGTGATAGTTAGGGGGAGAAAATTAAAATCACGTTTTTGTCTTTTTAGACTTAGGCTAGGTGGCGCAAGCTGCTGCCCGTTGCAAGGGTATAGCCATTAACATCCATCCATCCATCCATCGGACCAGGTCGCCCCGTGCTAGATCGTCTGTGGACACTGCGATGTGGCCAAGTTTAATGGGCCACGCGAGCAGCGCTTGCCGCCAATAAAAGGTCGGCGTGGCAATAGGAGTCAATAAATGGCTATAGTGTTTTTGAACCAGTGCGTTGTGTCATTTTCCGAGGCAGGTAGCAGCGAGGAAATCCTTCAATATATAAACGTTAACCCTAACGTCTGAATGCTCCCAGCGTGTCACTCATTCATAATGCTTCTAACCGGTATGAGCGCACACGTAGAGAGAGAGAGGAGATACAGGAAAGAGCGCTACTCACAACTATATTTACTGAGATGAAGAGAAGGAAGAACATTGTAAAAATTATCACCCCCATTAAAAATGAAAAAAAGAAGAAACATGAAAAATAAATATTAGGGCTCGTGGACACATGCTATAAACACCAGGTCATTTGTTTAAACACCAGATCTGTTGTTGGCCGTCAGGTTGCCATCATGCAGGGTGTTTTGCATCAATCTTGGCTCGTGCGGGCTACCCATTGTCAAAGATGAAGTCGATCACCTCATCCGTAGTCGCCTGTCGTGCTGTCATCTTGCCTGAAGTTTGGCGGCAACCGTGGTTCATGCTGGTTCTTCATTTGTTTGTTTCAAAAAGTCTATTTTCTTGTTTGTTAGTGACACTGATTCAGCACTGATGCATTCCTTATCAGCAGATAGGATATGGTAGGCTTTTTCATGTTTCTTCTTTTTTCATTTTTAATGGGGGTGATAATTTTTACAATGTTCTTCCTTCTCTTCATCTCAGTAAATATAGTTGTGAGTAGCGCTCTTTCCTGTATCTCCTCTCTCTCTCTACGTGTGCGCTAATACGATGATGTTGAAATACCAACTAGCCCTTTTATCAACCCTTTTACATTCATAATGCTCGTTCACGTTGCTCGGTACTGACGCTTGTTCATTACAATTTTCTCATAGAAAACGACTCGTAAAACCAATTTTGTGTTAATTCTTTGTGCCAGGCCCGAGATGTCCTAGAGGCCCTGCTTCCCAGCCGGGCCTGGGAAGTTTTGGGAGCCCAGCTGTGCCGCCACTTTGCCGAGCGGGCGTCCGACTATGTGCCAGCCGCACTTGCACTTGCCGAGGGGGCACCCAAGGTGCTGACGACAGTGATGAGCCACATGCTGCAGGATAAGGAGCTGACTTCCAGGTAGGGAGCTGGTATGGAGGGGAGAGCCCTTCCTACCTTGTGCCAGCCAGCTTGCAAACACTTAGGACAACCCTCCCTCATAAACCTTGCTCTAAATTGCATCTCTCATCATCTAACCCTCCATTTTTGGCTTTCTTTCCTGCACCTTTTCTACTAGTCTTTTAGCATGCAATGTTTTACAGCGGAGCTGTTAAGGAGACACACCCCCTGGGAGGATCAACTTTTGAATTCTTGGCTTAAAATTAATTAAATTTACATTGTAGGCTGGTGGTCATGATAGAGGGTGCATAACAAAATTTCAGGTCTGTTGGTTCAATGGGAAGGAAATTAGAGCAGCTTCTATGAGCAATATGCCTACATTTTTTAGTTAATCAATCGTCAGAAAACTATAACAATGTTCAAGATTTTTATTCGCTAGATATGTAGCAGAATGCCTAGGGGTGCAGCTATGAAAAGTATTTTTGTATAAAGTAATTTATTTCTATGAATTTTCTCTTCTGTGAAATTTCTCAACTTTTTGGTCTTCTGTGTCTTCGACAAAATGTCAACATCTTTTTTATAAAAGACATCCATAAAGTGACAAAAAATTCATAGCCACATTCTTTATTAAATTTCAGTCAGGAAAACTGAAGAACGAGCTTTCCCAGTATTGCCATTATCAAACGATAGATTGACTAAAATGAAATTTACACCAAAAAGTAGAACGGGAGCAGAGAAAAACGTGTTCAAAGTGCTCCAAACCCTACCTTTTCTTCAGCTTCGGTGGACAGAAAATAATCTATAAAAAATTAACTATGCAGTCTAAACAAATTAAACTTTCTGGGAATACTCTCTAGATGTTGGTGGATGTAAATATGCCATTTTTCAAAATCAACTTTTTTTGCAGAAATTTTTTTTTTCTGGGTGGTGTCCCCCTTGGGCTAGTTTCCCCAGTATCGTGTCCATGGACAAACAAATGTCGACACAAAACTCCTGACAGCTACCGCCATCTATACACCTTTCCAAGAAACACTCGACCCCAGGGGCAGCAAACCGTTTTCCAGCCCAGTCACTGGGTTTGAGGCTAGACTCTCGCCGGCGTCCCTGCTAACCCTAACCGAGTGGAGCTGTGATTTCGATAGGCGTAGCCTCCGTAGGCGCAGTTTCAAACACTGCTGGCGGATAAATTCTCGTCTTTTCCCGCTGTGTATTGTGTTTCATGGTGCACGTATTTTCCCGAGGTCATTGAGAAAGCATTGTACCACATTTGAAAGAAGAAAAAAAAGCAATAAAAACCTACCGTAAAATCCCGTAAGGCGCCCTCCCCGAGATCGCCCATCCCGTTTTCTGGCTCAATATCTGTAACATAAAAATTCCGAAACAGCGCCCACCGATTCCCGTTGGACGTCAAGCAATGTCCGGCGCGGAATCGCGCACTCAACGAGCGCGATCTTGGCGGTACCAGCGTGTCCGAGAAGCGAGTTCATTGCGGGTTCCCGCGTTTCTGTCTGCAATCTGCGCGCGATATCGGCTCGCGTAACACCCTAGTTCCCAGCATGTATATTGCATCGTGAAATGCGATTCTGTTGCGTCCGCGATCTGCGGTATTTGTTTTGTGACATGCGACTTTGTAGCGTATTTCTGTGTTTTTGTCCGCGATCTGCGCAGCGCAGATATCGGTTTCCGTGATAGGCAAGATTGTAGCAGGTTCTCGCGTCTTTATTGCACCATGAAACTTGAATCATGCTGCGTCCGCGAGGCTCCGGTATCCGTTCTCATGAGACGCGAGTTCTCGGCGGGTTTCCGCAAGTCCTTCGCACCGTGAAACACGAATCTGCTGCGTCGGCCACTTGTGGCATCTTTTCCCGTGACACAGGAGTTCGTAGCGAATTCCCGCCTGTTTTATCGCATCGTGAAACGCAAATTTGCCGTGTCCGCGATCTGCGGCCATCAGCTCCGCGTCTCGTGGTTTGTAGCGGGTGCCCCAGCGCTTATTATTAATTTTTGATAAAGTTTTGCTGTGGCATCCCCAAAGATAGCCCACCCCATGTTATTCACCATTTATCTCTTCATTTTGGGTGGGCGTCCTTTCGGGATTTTACGGTATACACTATTTCTGTTGGGTACGCACGCGACAGAACGAATGCGACTTGAATGTATAGTTCTAGTTTTTGTGTGTGTGTTTTTTACGATAAGTTTTGACGGCTCCGCGCGATTCGCCGCATCACAAACGACAAAGCGCTTAGCTGTCAAAAATAGATTACAACAGAAGAGAGCCGAAAAGCATGCATTTTTCACGCTCACAAATAACGTGTTTACCGATGGACAGGACACGGACATACAATTTAGAAAGTGTTAACATTCAAACAATATATTGTACGTACCACACGATGCAGCGTTATCCAAAAGAATTTATTTGAGAAAGATCTCAAATAACACAGTCACAGTCGACAACAGTCACATCTTGACGATCGGACGGAATCCAAGATGACTTCGTTTTGGGGCACGTTTAGTGAGAGCTTCCTTTTTCCTCAGCACCAAGTCAAAGGATCGAACGCGACTGACCCGTTTCCCACCCCAACCCGGACGACTATTTTTGGAGATGACTGAGGATTCTACGCGGATTATCTCTGGGAGGGGGAGAACAATGTTTGCAAAATCGCGTCGAGGTCGTTCGACGTCCTTCACCTATCTTCGTTTCCCGTGAATGTCAATCAGAAAAGCTTGAATGGCAGGCACTACCAGCCCTATTTCGCACAATGGAAGATAACACAGAAAGGGTACGCAGCACGCATAAAAAAATGAAGTGGAAACTTTCAAGAGGGGCGAGAAAACGTCGAATGCAAAACCGCAAAACACAGGTAGAGAACCGGCAGAATGGGTCTTCACTGGCTCAGAGGTGCAGAAAATTTCTAGCTGATAAGAGAGGTGCGCGAGGCGCACCAGCCGCCATCAGCATCAGCAACATGCGGCGGCCTAGGATGTGTTTTGGAAAGGTGTAAGCGACCGCCGGCAACCAGACAACCGGCCTGTCGGTTGTCTGGTTGCCGCCGTCACTTATAGATGGCGGCAACCTTTCCAGCCTTTCCACTCTGCTTTTCACCAGATTGGAAAGGCTAAATTTCTCTAGGCATCGTCCTAGAAGTCGTCCTGGACGTCGATGTCGTCCTAGAGGTCGTCCTGAGTCGTGAGGTCGTCCTAGACGTTGTCCTCGAGGTTGTCCTTGAAGTCATCCTTGAGGTCGTCCTAGACGTCGTCCTTAAAGTTGTCCTAGACGTCGTCCCTGAGGTCATCCTAGGCATTGTCCTCTAGGCGTCTTTCTTGAGGTCGTCCTAGAGGTCGTCCTTGAGGTCGTCCTAGAAATATTACTATAAACCGTCCTCTAGGCGTCGTCCTTGAGGTCGTCCTAGACGTCGTCCCCTAGCCATTGTCCTAGATGTAAGGATAACAGCTTTGCTGGTCCTCCATCTTCACATGGAGTGGAAGGGCTCTACATTTTTTCGCTGTACTATTTTACAAAGAGTTCATCCCAAAGAGACTGATGACTCGTTGACGTCATCATCTAGCCCACCAATTTTATGTTATTTCACGCTGGACCTATTTCACTGATCTTGTAGCAGGCAGTGTTGTTAGCTTTACTACTTCACAAAAACATTAAATCCCAAGAGACCGAGTGATCAGACGTTTTCGCCACTCTGCTGAAAACCAGAGTGGAAAGGCTGGAATGGTTGTCGCCATCTATGAGCAAGGCCGGCAAGCCGATTGTCTGGTTGCCGCCGTTGCTCATAGATAACGGTGGCTGTCCAGAGTTTTGTGTCGACATTTCTTTGCGGGGGACACGATCCTGGGGAAACTAGCCCTTAACAGCTTCGCTGTAAAAAAATGAGTTCTCTTTTCTCATTTAGGTGTTTAATTTTTCGCCTACGAGCGCACATGTTTAGGCAAGCGTCCACTCCGTGACTTTTACGGCTATCAAAATATTTATTGGTTGTGACGTAAGAATGGTATCTCCCACACTCTTCAGAATGGCCCTAGCTCAGGAGCATCGTGCTTCTTACCCTTGAGGATTCTCGTGATATGGGTACGGTATGACCCTTGCGAATGCTTGGGGTATAAAATGTTTCTTTCCTAGATCTGAAAATACTTGTGGCTTGGGGATGCTTCCAATCCCTAAGATGTTCTATGATACGGTCATAATCCATTTTCTTGGTGTATGGGAATGTCCCACATCGTTGGGATTCTCAAACTCTTCGAGAACTTTCCCTTCAATGGCAGCTGAGGAACCCTTCCTTGCCATTGGTACAACGAAGCAATGCAGGAGAAGCTTTGTAAGCAAGATAATGGGGAGTGTCTCACTCTCCATTATCTTGTCATTTTTTAAGCACGAAGACACAGAAGTAATTTTTAAGCATAAAGACTAGCTGCCTAGAAAGATAGTGGAGGCGTACAAAATAAGAAAAGATGGGAGCCTCTTGCGTCAGCCAGCCGTCGTTGGCACTGCTAGACAGCGAGATGACATTATTGGATTTGGGCTAGCTTCTTAACCCCGTCTTTACGCTATTAATTATAGTCACGTAATGCGCTTGCGCGGGATCGCACTGCCATAAAGTGAAGGGTCGTTTTCGTGTCTCCCTAATAAAATTTCTCAGTTGATAGTCAGCGTTCGTCCCCTGTGTTTCTTTTACATCCGTGTGATTTTGCGCTGTTTCCGCGATGGAAATCTACTTCACTTAGGGCAGGGATGGTCAGGTAGGGAGCTCAGGGATCCCTGAGTGTACTCCGGGGAACCTCTGAGTTCCTAGGATCACAGTGTGAGAACCCATGTCCCTGAGAGTGCATGTGACGTGGGAAAATAGGATAATTTTCGTACAACAACGCCTCCAAACTTAGAACCTTCTATTATTGAGAGTTCTCACTGCAGCATAGGTGCATCCCTCCTTATGGTTGACAGCGCATGCGACTAAGAATAAAATTCTTGATGAGCGACGCCTGTATTGTGGGAACTATGTGTTTCAGGCGCGGTTCTGAGCTCTCGTTGGAAGTCATGCGGTGCTGGCCGTCGATGGAACGCTTCTGGAGCGAGGGGACCCGCAGGACGTCGTCAACGGAGCGTTGCACATGCTGGAAGAGTTGGTGCTCCTCACACCCGAGGTACGGAGCAAACCCCCAGTTTGCTTTCAGCGGGCCTTTTCTTTATTTGTTATTAAATGCGTAGCATTTCTAGGGTCAGTTGTTAGCTGTTTCATGTCTGCACCTGGGATGTAGCCTCGATGGTGACGTAACGCAGACTTGGTCATTGCGTTCTTGACAGCCGCTGTCTGACCATAGTGCTGGAACAGAAATGGGTCCTAAGAAAGAAAACTTTTGGGTCATCACTTTTACGGGACACCGTGACGTGGAGTGACACCATGATGTTGTGTGACACTTTGACGTCACGTGACCCGACGTCCCGTCGCATATCATGTGACATAGGGTCATGCGGTGACATGATTATGGTCATGCGACCTTGTGTAACGCTCTGATGGCATTGCATCACGGGACAGGACCCAGATCTCATGGAGGGTCTATAAATGCTATGCATTTAGGGTGCCTTTGGAATATACCAAAGAGAAAAGCAGTTTTTCCTTTATCAATAGGAAACCAAAGGTTTGCTTCGTACAGGGATGCATAAAACGAGATCACATTTCATCCAGCTTTTCTTACTCGGGAGACATTAAGAAACACTAAAGAACAATGTAATTGCACTGTGAGCATGAGCGAGCAAAGTTTGTTTACGGTGCATCCACAGGTTGGTTCCCCAAAGGGTCCCCATTTTGAACGACTCTTTGAAGTATTCCTCAAGCTTCTCGAACGAAGTGGAGCGACCTTGGCAGATAAGGTAAGATCTCGCGCTTGTTTCATTTATGTCGTTCTAGTCAAAGCCGCTGAATAAGCTACAGTTCAGGATAGCAACACTTCAGCCACCTTTCCCTTAAAATCATTGTTGCCAGTAGGGACATTACGCGACGAGTGTCGATGAAACATTCGTGTTGACGATACCTATGTCCATGAAGATTTGTCCACGAAACGAGTTTTGACGAAATGTTAGGGACTCGCCTGCCATGGCCGCCACTCGCGCGTGTCCCTCAGGCGTCGAGTTTTGTGCCCGTCCAGGGGCGGCACCGCTTGCGCGTGCCCTTGCGATGCAAGGGAAAGAGGAGGAGGAGGGATGCTCCGCGATGCGTCACGCTGTGCCGCGGAGCTTGCCCCCCCCCCCTCTCCTTCCAGTGCAGACAGTTCATTCAACAACGCTTCATTGACAGATTGTTTCATCGACACGGAATGTTTCATCGACGGATTGTTTAATTGACAAATCATTTCATTGACAGCTCAGATTACCCTTTTTTTGTAATAAGCTGCAGGGTCGGTCAAGTGGGTTAACATTTTTGTAATGAGCCGTTGCACACTGTCGCCGTAGAGCAGCATGAATGCAGGCCCAGAGTGGGTTAACGCCCACCCCAGTGATACATGCATGACAAAATGTCCCTACAGCATGCAATTCGCGTAGGGAGTGTCGATCAAACTTTTGTGTTAGACGAAATGTGTGTCCACGAAACGTTTCTCCATGAAAAGTTGTCCACGAAACGATGGGGACCCCCTGCGGATGCGCAGCAAAAACAAAATACGGAAGTCGTTACTTATTGCGGCAGCTTGTGGCATTGCTCGTGTCTTTGTTTTTTGTCTTTCGTCGCTTTGCCTGTCTCCACCTTCTTTCATTTCTTGTTGTTGTCGCCATCTTGCGACAGTGTCGCTGAGCTATTGTTGTGAGTTTGTGAGGATGAGGAGTCTGATGAAGTTTGACGAAGCTTCAACGCAATGACATTGTCCGGAAGTTTTGACGATGATAATGTTTTTGGCATCGCGCTGTGATTTATCCGAGAGCGCAGTAAATAAAAATTTGATTTTTTTGCCCGAACTTTTTTTTGTTTTTTTAAAAAAAGGGGTCAACCTATATTTGGAGCTTTTTTTTTCTTATTATTCTCGGTGAGTTTAATATAAAGCCGTGGGTCTCCATTCATGGTCGACTTATATTCGAGTGAATACTACTGGACATTTGTTTTCTTTGGGATTTGCACTGTCGACATGTACTGTTGCCATTTTGACCACTGACTGGCCGTCTTGTCGATGGCCGGCACATCCAAAAGTATGAATAAAGACCGGTACGTATAAAAATGGAGTGCCCGACTCTTTTATGTTCAGATGGCAGGCGCAGTCGACCACGACGCAAAATAACTCGAGTAAGCTGGAAAAGGCTGCCTCTGCGCATACAAAGACATGGCGAGAAAGTTCATCAACATGGCGTCTGGCGAGATTTCGAGCCGCCATTATGTCACGTGAAACTTCCCTCTATACTTTCTATTCTTTGTAGGTGTTGGTTCTCGACTTGCTCCTCGTCTTCGCAAGCGACATTCGTCCAGATACTGGTCTCAAATTGAGGTAGGTTTTTCTTTTTATTTTTGGCATTGTGCTTGCCGGTTGTTTTTCTCCTGTCACCGGTGGCCTCTGCTTGTTGCCTGCTGAGAATCTGACACTGTGGATGATGCAGTCAGTGAGAGACAGGCAATTGATGATCGGTAAAAATGCAAAACAAGAAAAAAACGTTAACTAAAAATTGTAAAAATAGAGAGAAGGTGTAGCAACCCTCAAAAAGCATCAAGAGTCTATATAGACTATGAAAAGGCATTCAAACGACCGTAAGCCATGAATAGTCAATCTTTGGTAACACCGCAACATAAATGAGTGCAAAACAATGTCGACCAATTTTGGCACGCAGTACTATTCATGCTTTTCTGTTCACTTTCCAATGATTTGTAGTTTTTTTGATAGCTCCTATATAGTTTTTGGCAGACCTTAAATTGTTTCATTCTGCTGATAAAAAGGTTAAAAGGTGCAAACTGAACAGGACGAAAGAAGACGCACATACGACACGGACAAGTGCCAACTTCCAGCTGATTTAATTAAACACAAATGAAGCATCTGTGTCTTATTTCGTCCTGTTCAGTTTGTGCCTTTTAACTACAGGTGTGCAAATATCAAATTCTTTTGAAGCTAATCGAATCGAATAATAAAGGTTCAACGAATCGAATATTTCTGAATACAAAGAGTAGTTTCGAATATTTTTGAAAACAAATATTGTCTGTTTGATGTGAGTTAAACAAGAATGCTCAATCCAAACACAACTGGAATTTTTTAATTTTTGTTTCAACAAACATTTATAAAAAAAGTTAATTATATTGCAATAAGAAAAATGTCACACATGTGACTGATAAAAAACAGATGAAATAAAAGATCAATCGGTAAAACACCATTCAAGGAGTAAAGTTACAGAATGTAAATGAAAGTACACGAGCAGTGGCGGGTCGGCAAACCACAATACAAAGTCGAAGATCCCATCGTGCAGCTGCACTGACTTTGCGCAATCTCTTTTCGTGTGCAATAGTTCTGCCGATAGAGGGGCACCCCAAAAAAGCAATAAATTAAAAATACATTATTTTTTTGGCGGAGGGAGCACGTCTCACTTTTGCCACTGAAAACGGGTAGAAATAAATGAAAAACGGAATACTGGCAAACTGATTAAACGGAAAATCAAGCGGAAAATAACACGAGCCAGATATCACTGATAGCCGAGGTCAGCCGCAAATCCATATCCGAATCCTTAGCACCTTGGCTACTGTAGTGAATGTAGGAAGGACTGTAGTGAGTGGAGTCCGTCGCATTTGTGCTCACGACGACTGCAAGTGCCGTTGCAAATCGTAGACCTTCATGAAATCTATCGCAGCGTTTGCTCCACGACCACTTCACCAAGTCCGCAATCCAGGCATGGCAAGCAAGGGACAGATCACGCTACTGCGTGCAAATAACTTTTCAGTGCTTCATAAAAAAAGATTTTTAAAAAGGCTCTTAGGTTGGCTTTTTTGGGTTTGCCAAACTTGAAAGCATATTGCGCAGTCCCAAAACAGAACAGGGAACTCAACTGCGAGTTGACACTAATGAGCGAGTTCTGCGTTATTCATAGTTTTTGAAGTATTCGAAGAACTCGAACACTTCGAACAGCGAAAGTGTGAAAGGATGTACTCGTCTGTGTTTCATCCTCTCTATGTTTTATACTTTCTGTTTTCTAGTACATCTTACCAACACGCTCGTTAGGAATATAATCGAATCCAATAGCGAGCATTATTTGCGAAAGTATTCAAAGTTTTGAATATTTGCACACCCGTACTTTTAGCCTTTTAATCGATATATGCGAACTAGGTCCAACCAAAGTTTCATTTCATTCTACTGTCCTGTGGGGAGTGCTTTCTTGGCATTTTTGTAATTTTGAGGTAGGACGTTTAATGTTTTTACGATAAGTTCCGTCAAACTTAACGCAATGATGCGGGCAAGCTGGTTTAATTTGAACACTTTAATAGTATCCTGAATGTTGGCAATGGTAGACAACCCTCGCAATTTTGTTTTTACTCAAATTGTGTTCTAAGGCCGGTGTCAAAATAAGAAAAAAGTCTCCCAAAAAGTGTAATGCTGAGGTGTAACACTCTTTATTTAGCAGGTTCGATAAATTTAGTGGGGTAAGCGTACCGCCGCTAAATTTAGCGGGGAACTTGAATTGTCAAGCTAAATTTCGCTTAGTGGAGTTCAGCGTGGTTCCCGAGCTGTGAGAACCTCAAATAAACACTTAGCGCAACTTAGAGGATGCTGCGTATTCTGTCTCCCGACTCCATCTGCAGGATTAAAGGAGGTACATATAAATTTTGTCGGTAACTTTCCGTCGATTTTTTGTGAATTCCTGGTGCTTGTAGGCACAAGCCCGACAATAGCACGTATCAGTAACTTCACCAATACATAGAGAAAGGAAATAGACGAAGGTTGCGGAGAGTTTGAAATGCGATAGCATTCCTAGGGCTACCAAACAGTGAGATAGTGTGTATATGTCCGTCGCGGCTCGACGGCTAAACTTAGCGGGAAGCGTCTCCGCGCAGGGCTAGATAGATCATCAAGCAACTGAGCGGGAGCTAACGTTGGTTCAAACAGCATCGTTTTCTTACGTTGCGAAGCATACGTACGCTTAAGTGGAGATGCGACCGCAAGTCACCGGCCCGTCCATGTTTCGTACAAAACGTTGCAACCATTTAAAGGAGTAGCTTGACACACGGAATAGGAAGCACAGCTGTGCCGGTGACTTGCGTTCATATCTTGACGTAAGTGTACGCAATAAGGATCAAAGTGATTTTTTTTAAATTCAGCTGCTTGTGTACTTTTTGTTAGAGCATTTCATGACACTCTTAACATAAAGAGTTCCTAAAACCCATTCTGCAATAATATCTTTGCACTGGTAGCATTAGTCGTTGTGTGGACCAGTCGGATCGAGTGAAGAGCGTTTGGTGGACACTCCCTTTCAGG
The DNA here is from genome assembly GCA_037355805.1 of Ixodes ricinus. Lineage (NCBI taxonomy): Eukaryota > Metazoa > Arthropoda > Arachnida > Ixodida > Ixodidae > Ixodes > Ixodes ricinus. The sequence goes on from JAZHYW010058564.1 coordinate 49,626, forward strand.
GATGCCCTGGAAGAGATGGTGGCCCAGCACTTTCCCCTGGACAGCTCGACGTTGCTGCCTGGGGCCCCTGAGTATCTCTGCTACGTCGGTGCCATGCGCAAGGTACGTCCACTTCACATTCTGCTCAGCTGTTTCTCCCAAAGAGACATGATACTCACAAAATATACTGTCCAGACCGGTTATAACGAAGTTGCTTATATGAAATAGCGGCTACAGCGAAGCGATCACGATTTCCTATTCCTTTTTGCACTTCGTTAGAACCGAAATCGGTTATAACAAAATAGCGGACATAGCAAAGTGATTTCCAATCCCCATTGACTTCGTTATAACCGGTCTTGACAGTAGTTGTTTTCAAATGCCTGGATGGGATAATTGCCCTTTCCGAGAAAAACAAACATATATGTTAGGGCAGTGTGTAAGTTGCAAGGCTAATCTTAAAGGAACACTGACACCCCCAATAAATATTGTTTATGTTTTGCCAGGCAATCTATTATGGTGTCGGAAGACTACCGAATCAATATTTTGATACAGCGTCGCGTGTATTTTAATAAAGTTAAAAAAAAGCGATTGGTCGAAACTGAAACCGAAACTGACTATACTCGTTTTTACCTCAAGAAAAAAGGACGTTTTGTGCATTGTTCATACGCCGGGCGAAGTAGTTCTTACGAGATTTGGTAGGTCGGAGGAAGAAGCGATGCTTTTGGCGTTTAAAACATACATGTCGTGATTAGGTAACACATATCTAATCTAAAACGCACCTACATATGTACTAAATCTCCTCATAAAGGGGAAAATTAGTAATGCTCCGCGAGGAGCCGGACTTTTTTTAATGCGAATAGCATTCTTTGGATACTTCACGCACTTTTCGTCTATGTATCTATCTATCTATCTATCTGGCTATCTAACCTCTTACGCCGCGGGTCGATAAATAAATAAAAAAGACCGGCGCCGGCTGGGATTCGAACCGTTGACCCTTTGATCAGCAGGCAGACGCGCTAACCACAGAGCTATGAAGGCAGTCATTCAACGCACTTCTAAACGGTTGTTTATATCTTTACCATAGGACGCGCTTTACAGCGCTGTCACAGCTAGCCGGTGGCGTGTCGTTCCATGCACGAGGGCTCATTCGCTCTTCGTGAGGCTGGAGCACGGCCGCTAGCTCACCCCTCTCTGCGCTCGGGAGAGGGTGATGTAGCGGCCGTGCTCAGCCTCACGAGAGCGGAATGAGCCCTCGTGCATGGAACGCGCGCGCACCGGTAGCTGTGACAGCGCTGTAAAGCGCGTCCTATGGTAAAGATATAAACAACCGTTTAGAGTACCGTTGGTTGAGATTAGCTGAGACGCCAGGAAGTCTGGTCGGTACCATTTTGAGTGTTTGTGCGTATGGCGCGTGCTTTGCTCGCCTTCCTAAGTGACACAAACGCACGTGCTGGGCTGCGGAGATCGTGCGCAGGGCTGTGAAAGTGTCAACAAATTTAGAATCGCCTCAAGAGTGGGCTGGCGTATCTAGAGTGTGCCGGCCACCTGACGAACGCGCATAACTCCGCACCGTTTGATGCTATTCGCATTAACGTAGATAATCATTCCCAAAGGATGGGTTCTGCTGATTTTTTACTACGGTTCTTGAGGTGAAAACGGGTATAGGGAGGGAGAAGAAATATGGAGGAGAAAGTTACCAAAAATCACACAGCTGTGCTCCTTTTTTTTTTTAATCAACGTATTTGCAGCTTTTTGGAAGCCATGTAAAATGGGTATAATTTTTTGTCTACTTTTAGTATTGAGTGTGTGTTTTCGATGACCCAGGACTTTGATTATCTTTACTGGTTGTGTCTAAACCATAGAAGACGTCCCATGACCATGGAGGGGAGAATGAGCACGACTCAAACCGGCCAGTTTTCGATCGGCGGTTTTCGGGCAGAAAGAAAACAAATTTCGAGCCGCAGATTGTGTTCCTGGTAGTTGGGCTCTCGTTTGTCATGTACAAATAGAACACCTTGGCGAGCGTAAATACCCGGTCAGTGTCCCTTTAATTTAGTAGGAGTGATTCCTAAACATACTTCTGTTCTGGCACGTCGCAATACTAAAAATGAATCTCGGAACCCAAGATATTGCTGTAAATTATGTTGGTATTTTTTTTTTCAGGCACTTTTCGTGCCTACTTAGAACCAAGTCAGTTATAGCAAAATAGCAGCCATAGCGAAGCGATCACGATTTCCCATTTCCAGGTGTACTTTTTCCGTGTATTTGTGTCTATTTTTAGTGAAGTATATTGAGTGGCTCCCACGGATATAGCAAAAAGAAATTTTGTAATAATGTAAAAAAGAAATTGCGGTGCCTTAGCTCGGCTGTGCCAGGATATACGTAGCGTGAGCCTATGCGCACAAAATGAGAGGCGCTATCAAGCGCCTCCAGTGCAGCGTCAGACTTGACTACTGTGCAACGGAGGCGGACAGTTGGGCACGTGGCGGCGCCAGTGCGTCTGCCGCGGCTATGACGTCACTCCTCTGGAATGCGCAGACCGGCGAGGCGCGCGTGGCGGTGGTGGAACGCGCAGCGGCAGCTTGCGTGGCTCTCATAAATAGCTGTGCTCATTATGAGAGCCACGCGAAACTGCTCAGCCTCGGCCAGTGTAGCTAATGCTACAAAAAAGTAAAAAATAAAAAAAGAAATGTTACCAGGGCGTGGAGTGGCGCACTTTGCTACCTCGGCCGAGCAGTCGCCCAGAATGGGCAGCACACAATGCTGCAAAGGCCTGTGGCTGCAGCCTCTGCATCGTCGTCTGCTCCCTGCTTCTTATCTGGGAAGTGGCTTTTCCACATCGCACGGGGAGAAGCCATCGTAGCATGCCGATAGGGGTGTTTGGAGCGCTAGAGGCAACATACCGACGTGGACATCGTAGATTTAAGAGAGGGAGCAACTCCCACCATGGAGAGCATTTGCAATTGGCGGACGTTTTCTGGGCCCACTGGCACAAATGCGCATGCGTTGGGTTGTCGCGTGGCAAAGAGAAAACACGGCAGAGGCTTTTGTTTTTTATTTATAACATACGGCAGACCATGATGGTCCAAGCAGTAGTGAATACAACGAAATATATTGTCGGCATTACAAGAAAATAGACGCCACAAAATCTTAGACAAAAATGCGACAAAAACAATTACAGTGCAATCTTGATTATGCGTCCTTGGTTTATGCGATATTTCGCATTTTGCGACGAATATGCCCGGTCACGACGAACTCCCCATAGAAATAATGTATTAAAAGTTAGGTTTACACGACGTGTAATTCTACGCATCATGCGTCGTACGATGTTCCGGCGAGAAATGTGCGATGAATTCGACGGCTGCATAAGGAGGGGGACGGCGGCACGGCAACGCGGAAGCATTCTGCGCGCCGTTTCAGAGGGTGCAAACACAGGCCATCGGCAACCCAAGACAGCCACAGCGCCGGGAGAGGGCAGGAGACAGCGCTTTCCCTTCTTGGCCCCGGAACTGAACCAGAGTTGAATAACCGGGCTGAAAAAGGAACGGTTTCACACTCTGCTCTAAACACATTCCGCATTAATAGGAAGCGGTTTGAACACCGTAGCCTTATATGCGAAGCATTTAGGGTATGGGTTGTTAGGAAGTTCCCCGGAGCACATTGGTGGGTCCACTGAGCTTTCCTCGGCTGTCCCTAAGTGTTTTTCCTTCCTTTGGCAGGTCTGAGCCAGCCACTATGCACAAAGGCAGACACTCGCAACTGCTTATGACTCAATGCCTCCTCTTGTGTACGACGAGAGAACGCACTGGGGCCATCTGTCGAGTGGAATACTTTACTCCCTTTCTTTTTTTCCTTCATTATTCTTTTTTCATTGACAATGCAATCCATTTCTTGTAGATATATTTGATCCCGCAAATGCAACCTTTGCTGTAGTCAAATGCAGTTCCAGTGCCACCTCGTAGATGGCGCCAGCATGCCAGTGTGCTCCCGTAAAAGATCACTAGAACCAGGTCGTAAGCAAATGCAAGTATGTGAATGGAGCTTAGCTATGAGCTAAATGCTCTTGTAGTATTTTAGTTTTTTGTTAAAAGTTCCACGCTACATAGATGGCGCCACCAAACGCCACTAGCACAAGTGTTCTACACTACATAGATGGCGCCACCAGCCACCATTGGGCCCGTGCCCTCAGGCTGGCTGCCCCAGGGCGTTGAGCCCCATGTTGTTGACCGTTGGTAAAGTCGGTCACCTCAACGTTACTAGAACTCTCAGTTGGGAAACTCACCGTTGAAACCTGGGCCGCTGGCGTCCACCGAGACCGAGCTAAATGCGACAACAGCGCCACTCTGTATCATTTGTCTTAACTGTGGTCGCCTTGAGCTTTTAGAAAGCATGTTTTTGCGTAAAAACTAAAGGAAAAAACTCTTTTTGTAGTAACTTTTATTGGAGTTTAGTACAAAATGAGGGGCGCGTGTTGTTTTCTAAAATCTTTCGTTCGCAAGGTTTTGCAGTATAATTAATATTGTTTTTATACAACCCTGCCTCAGCGGGGATTTCAGGTAGCGCGTCCCGAGTTAGGCGCATATTAACCACGGTAGTAATGCCGCGGCGCGTCCGCTTGGGAGTCGGGGCGCTACCTCGAAGCCCCTTCCACAGTATCTGTTCTGGCCTCAAAATGGCCGATTACAACGAAAATGGAAGTCACGTGCAGTTCCTGGACTGGCCGCTGCGGGAGAAGTGGCGGCGTTGGGATCGCCATTAGCTCGGTTCTCGTGGACGGATCGGTGCCACTTTTTCAGAGCAGTCTCTATGGCAGTTTCCCAACTGAGTGGTTCTAGTAACGTTGGTACGGCTCGAGGTACCTTCTGTGTCAGACGCGTCTTCCTTCCGGGGCTCTTCCCGCCCGGGCTCTGCAGGTCACTGCCTCATCGGCATCTGAGATCCTCGTCATTTCCACAGGCTCGTGTTGGCTCTGCGCATCCTTTATTTTTGTGGGTTTTTCCTTTTTCTAATTACAACAGCTCTCTAGTATCTGCAATATTGTTTAGAAGGACCCTGATTTGGGGGATGTTTTCTTCAGATGGTGGCGGGTCTGGAACGGAGCGGAAGCCCGGTACTGCTCGAGCTCCTCATCCGGGTGCTGTACCGCGAGCGTGGCAGCCACTTTCTCGAGGCAGAAGTTCTGCTCGCTCTACAGCGCACCGTAACCAGGCAAGTGTCATGGAATTCACTCAATCTCACTCCTGAGCACGGCGTAGAATATATACTGTCGAGACCGATTATAATCCAGTGGACGGGAATCGTAAATCGCTTCGCTGTATCTGCTTCTTCGTTACATCTAAACTAAAAGAAACGTGCAAAGACAAAAAAAGAAGCTAATGCGGGTTGTCACGGGCACATGCTCATTGTACCTACAGAAAGCGGTTGGGGCTTCCCTGCACGCAGTCTCTGCTAGATCGGAGCCGTTTCTCGCTAACTGCGAGAAGCTCCAATCAAGAAAAGATCCTGCGAGCTACGTACGGACCGCTTCGACGGCTACGATGGCCGCCATGGAGGACACCTGCGGCCTAGATTTAAGAAAGGGGGCAACCGCTCGTTCAAGATTACGTGGTTTGTGGGCTCCATTTGCAAAGCGAGCAGCAGCCTGCAAGGAGTCAGAAGCGTTCACCGTCTGCAAACGTGTCCTCCACTCCACCCAGTTTCCTCGCCATGCTGACCACGAGACAACCAAATGCAGGCGCCAATCTGAAAAAGAAGTGGGGGTGTGGGAGGGAATTAACTAGCTATTGGGCCACGTGAAAGGAAGAATGGAAAACATAAAAAGCATTTTTATCGCTTTTGTGTTTGTGCAACGCATGCCCAAAAGCACGCCGCAGAAATGCAGTGCGGTGACACCCGAAAATGCAATGTGGGCGCTGGCCAATTCAAGCCAAGTCAAGCCAGGTCAAGTCAAGTCAACACAAGCCAAGCCAAGACCACCGACCGTGTTTACGCAATCGTGTTTATGCAATCCTGCAGCACGAGGTGTTTGTTTATGCAAAGAGACCAGAATGAGAATGAGTGTGATCGTGTATCATCGGGTCCAGCAGTCTTTTTTCTGCCTGCGCATATTTTAGTTTCTGCTCCAGAGTGGTCTGGTGTTTTTATGTTGGTGCTTCTGCTTCGTGCCTTGCTTCGATTGTGGGTTGCCGAGGGGTTCACACGGAAGGAAAGGGACTACCAGACAAGCGGTCTTCTGCGAAGTGGGCACCGCTTGTCTGCGAAGTTGCCAAGTGCTTGTCTGCGATATCTTTGAAGTCACCAAGGGACTTGCAAACGGAAGGACCTGAGCAGTGAGGATGAGTGCAGTCAAAACATACACTTATACTTCTTTGATTTCCATTGCCTTTGCACTTTGCTATGCCCCCGAGTGCGTGAAATTGACGTGGCCTCGGCTCGCGTTATAATAGTAATAATATTTTTTTCTTTGTTTGTGAGGTCATCGAAACTTGCCCTCGCAATCTAGTCGTGGTCGCGTTATATTCGTGCAAATACTGTGCTTTTTAAAATAATTACGCAATTGTTTTTTACTATATTCGTAGGAGCCGATCAATTTCCTTCACTAAAAACAGAGAAAATGCATTGAAAAATTGTAAACGGGAATGTGAAGTTGTGATTGCTTTGCTATAGCGGCTATTTCATTATAACTGACTTAGTTATAAATAGGGTTCGGAGTTTTCGGTTTAAACCGATAAAAACCGATAAAAGTACGCCAAATTCATTTTCGGGAATTCGGTTTTAACCGAAAAAGGTCAGTTTTTAGGTTCGGAGTTTTCGATTTAAACCAATAAAAACCGATAAAAGCATGTCAAATTCATTTTCTAAAATTCAGTTTTAACCGGAAACAGTCACTTCGAAACTTGTCCAAATGTATGGAATACACGCATGCCATCACGACGTTTTGGTTTGATGTGCGCATCATCGATCGGAACGTGAAGTCCGAAATGCCCCATGACTTCGCCATGTGCGGGCGTGTTTTCCAACTCGTTGTAAGGAAGACAGACTTGATGCAAGCTCTGCATGTTGTGTTGTGCTTCAAAACTTCGCACCGTGTCTCTTTTGGCGGTCACAATTGGTTGATTGGCCGATTTTGACTCAGGCAGCGCTTCATCTCCTCAGCCTGCCAGTGTCCAGTGTTAACGTTGGGAGGGCATTCTCGAAGCTCAGGGTCATATTAACAGGAAACAAGAGTGCGGATCAACGAGGAGAACCTGGGAAAGTACATGCGTGTGTACTGTAATAAGATCACGTAATCCTGATATACAGAAGATGAAGCTCCATGTTTTTTGGGCACAGGCTTCATATCTGACTTCTTTCTACTTCTGTTTTTTTCTTGGTTTTCTTACAGTTGCACACATTTGCCAAATAAAGTGTCCGTTTCTTTCTCAATATATCTGTGCCGTTATTATTTGAGTGATCACAAATATCAGAGCTACAAGGATCATCTGATCCGGTGTCCGTTGGTGTTTATTTTATATTCACCGAAAAAACCCGATAAACTTTTGTGGGCATAAATATACGCCGAAAAAACCGAAAATTGAATTTTAAAATAAACACCGAAAAAAGTTCGCCGAATTTTGAAAAATAGAAACCGAAAACGCGAAACCCTAGTTATAAAGAATCGCGACAGTATAGGTGAGGACACTGCGTGCACTGCAGCTGCCAGATAAAGTCCTCGCCTTGGTTTCAACCGGCGCCACCAGATGACTGATCGGCTAGTTGTTTTCGGGTTGCAGGTCCAGTTTCCCATGCTGCTTTATCGGAGACATGCTTGTTTTAAAGTTGTTTACTTAGTGTGCCACATCATGTAGAACTTGGCACTTGCGCTTCATATGTTGCAACTTCACATGTTTCAATATTGAAATAATAGCGAGCCACCCAAAGATTTAGGATTTTTTTTATTAGACGAAGGAACGATTTATTTGGTGTTGAACTAACAAAGCTCTTTCGTTTTGGTACTTATTTATACTGCAGTCTTACGTTTCGAGTTTTTCAACTGTGGTGCTTGTACCAATATGTAAACATTGGTTCGCTAATATTTCTTGCGTTATGTTTTCCTAGGTGTGGAGAGACTAAGCAGCAGCAGTTGATAGAGGCTGCCTACAAGTGTGGCGCGACCAATCAGGGCCTTCTGATCTCTGCCCGCCTCTCAGTGGCGTCGAAGCTTCTGCCGCTGCTGCTCAAGAGCTGCTCCAAGGCCGCCCTGCGTCACTTCTTTGTAGACAATGTCACTGCCATGGTGGATGCAGTGGCTGCCAAGATACGCCATGTAAGTCAGAACCAAGTGCTGTAAAGGCCAATTCACACACTTGCGTTGAACTATGACCGACTGACACAAGAGCGGTTTTGAAGACTTGCGATAGCTTAAGAGGATATCGCAGCTCCCGAGACCTATGCAATTCCAATGGCAACGTTTTAGTATTTTTTCGCAGGAACCACCGAACGGATTGACTTGAGAATAGTTTTATTAGAAAGATAATAAAAAACTGAGTAATATTACTGTACTACATTTCCCGATCTTTAAGTTTAAAATTTTTTACGGGAAGTTAAAGCTGCTTGAAAAAGCCCTTTTTTTCGTTCCATTCTTCGTGAGCATTTAAAAATAAACCAGGGCCTAAATACAAACTCAGGCGCTGCAATATTCAAGACCAGGACTTTTTGAAAATATCTCTAACAAGATTTTTTTTCCAGAGATTCTCATTGTGATAAATTTTAACAAAGTTTGTAGTCCATCAAAAGGTCACAAATCCGGTTGTCAGCTGGCGCCATCTATGATTGTGTCGGCCATTTTCCTCTTGAAATTGCGCAGTGTGTTATTGCGCCCTGGACTACTTGCGTCTTCAAGGTCGGTCCGTTCGCAGTCTAAATTTTGAGAGGGAAAACCTCCCAAAAAACAGGCTTTTTCTTTCTTTTTTTGTTCAACGGATAAGATATTTTGTATGTATTGCGGGTATGATTACTAGTCACACCGCCCGAGCGCGTCGTTTGCAAGGGTGTTTTATTTTTTGTTTGTGTATTGGGGTCACACAAATGCAAGTGAAAGGTTTCTTTCTTTTCTTATTTTTTTGGTGGCAAAGATATTTTGCGGTTAGTGAGTAGGATTCCGTGTTTTCGCTGTTTATTTTTCGTAATATTTGGTGGGTGTTTTTCGCTGGAGTTTTGGGGTTTATCGGACTTTATTTTTCTTAGATTCCAAATTCTTTGAAATTCGAAGTTTATTTTATTGTGCCAAATTTAAAGAATTCGAAATAAAAATAAATACGGTCCTTGTACCATGACCCTTTGTCCCGAAGGAACCTCGACGTGCTAAAAGGCAAACTCCTCTTTTCAGTAGTTCTCGATTTCAAAGGAAACTGAAATAGAATCTCCTCAGGAGCATTAACCTTGTGCTCACATAAAGATTAATTTTCTAAAACTCCGTCTTTTTACGGTTTAGTTTGTCGCTTTGACCTCAAAATTCTGAGTTTTTCGGAGAAATCCGATTTGACGAAAAATTTACTGGCGAGTGCTTTTTCAGATTTTTTTCAGATTTATCCGAAAACACGGAACCTTAGTCATAAGTTGTGAATCGTCTGAGCGTGTCGTTGGGAGGATGTTCTGTTCTTTGTTGGCGTTTTCGGTCACGAAAATGGGGTGAAAGATTTCACTCTTCAAGCGGTCCTTGCGTGAGGCCTGAAGTTACCAAATACAGGCAGACAAAAGCTACCAAAGCGTCAAAAGGTTGTGGAGGTCTCAAAGGGCTGAGGGTGTCCGGCAGGGAGGCCGACCACTCAACCTACCACTCCGCAGCATATCATGCTGAGCGCTGCGGCGGGTTTGACTGTCGGCTGCTACCGTTAGCCGGGACTCTCAAAAGGGAGCACACGGACACGCCAAAGGCAAGGTATAAACAAGCGTTTATTTTACGGGTTAATCATATACAGAAAAGATACACGCTAAGGGCGACAACGATGGAACAGATCTTACCTTGTCGTGCCTTACCGAGAGCGGGCGCGGAGGTGGGCCGTCGGGGAGGGCCGGGCCACACGTCCGAACAGTTGGATGTCCCCGCGAGCAGTCCCCTCGAGCGGGGCGCAAGAACCCCCTCTTTCTTTCCCTCTCTCTGCTGGCGGCCTCAGCCTCGGGCTCAAGGAGGTCCAACCGCCAGGGGGACGTTTCGCGTGCCCCCGCAAGGTGGGGGGGCACGGGGGGGGGGAGGCAGGCGATGCGAGGGTAAGCAGGCAAGATGGCTGCTCCTCCGAGGCAGCGAAACGGGGTGCTCCGGCTGGCAGTTGGATAGCTCGGAGTGCTTTTCCCGCGGCCATAGGGCCTAATCAGGGAAGTGGAGCGGACGGCTCCCACAAGGTCGATACTGTCTTACCACTTCTTTCTGTTCGAAGTAGAAGTGATTTGATTTGGCGATTTCACATATTCTGCAGCGATGCATATAAAATGTTTACATACTTTAAATCCGGAAGAAACATATGTGAGTTCGTCGATTTTGTTTAATTTCGACATTCGCTTTGCATATCAGCTTGTGGAGGCTGATTTCTACCGTAATAAAACAAACATTGCGAAAATTTCTTCAGTGAAGCTAAAATAGAAAAAGCTTTTTGGTAGTAGGTGTGACACGTTGCTATATTTGGAAGTTGTGAAAGTCTCGCGCTGAACAATCTTCGTTTGACCAGCACCAAAACATTCTTGATTCAGTATTTTATGAAATAGAGGCGATTGCTTTAGACAAGAACCCGCACACCATTTATTATGGTGTCCGTCGATTGCAGTGTCTTGACTGCGATGAGCCCTTGGTCGGTTGTTACTGTTGGGTGGCGGACAAAAAGCTCACCGGAGACGAGCTGCAGAGTAAACGTGAGGAAGCTCACGAGTGAATTGCTCACTGCAAAACCGACAAATGCGAAGAAAAGCTCATTTACGAAATATTTTATTCAATATATAAATTTTTTATTCTCGGCATTGGTCGCTCTCGCGGTGTTTATCTTTAAAACATCACGTCCACACTTTGCTTACCGCTGATGCTGTGGTTTTCCATGTTTGTGTATTTGTAAAACCAAGTGTTCTCGTTCAGCCCCTGAAAGAATAGCTTACTTTCTAAGAAAAATGCGGAAGAGGCAGACGAATCCGAATCCACAGTTTTGCAGAAAGTGAACAATAAAAAAAGTAAGAAACTCGTTCTTTTTTTTGTTTTGTTTTTTCTGTTAGCTTTTACATGGAGACAGGACATCGCCTCAAAGTTGAGTCCTGCGAACAGCAACAATGTGATCTCCGTCTCTGCACCCGATGACTACCGACCTCCCAAGAAGTATCAAATCCGTCTTAGGCCACATCACCAAAAAGAGGTCATTGGTTGCTACAAAGCAAAGAAAAACGGAACATAATATCTTTTTTTTTGGATGCAAGAGAAAACACTAGTTACAAAAACGAGAAACAATCTGGCCAGAAAACATATTGTTAGATAAAATGATGTTCTATGAAACGACTTCGATGAAATTGGGTTCAATTAAATGGCGTTCAATTAAATTACTTTGATAGAATGGAGTTTGACTAAGTATCGAGAGCTGCGAATAAATAATGTTTGATTGGTTTGCAGAGGTGAGCTTTCGTACGCATCTATCAAAAGTATGATCCGCATCCATGAGTTTTCCTGTGAGCTTTTCTCTGCCAGGGACAGTGCACCACCGAGAAGTTCGCCGGAAAAAAGCTCACCATAGGAAAGTTCACCGCAAAACTGATAAATGCGGAGATAAACCCAGCCAAGAATTATACGATCAACCTTTTAAATTTAGTATTTGCGGCTCTAGTCTGGGGGCCCTCTGGGGTACAGAACTGGAGATATATACAAGATTCGTATATTACAGACACCTATAGGGATGAAGAAACAGAAGTCAACAGTTCTGCAGGACGGGAACAAGCAACAAAGTTATGGACACATCTTTTTTCTATGAAGGCATTGCCTCAATGTTGAGTTCTATGAACAGTAACGAAGAGACCTCGTCACTGCATGGGACGATCATGGACAGCCCCCAAATTGTGTCAGGACTGTATAGTCTTCGGCAACATCAACACCAGAGGTCACAAGTTACTACAAAAAAAAAAAGATACGTAAAAGAACATTGCTTTTCTCCAGATACCAAAAGAATGCCATTTCCGAAAACGAGAATCGTAGCTAAGTTTCCACTGCGTTCATCAAGAGGCCGGTGAGCTTTTCTCCTCATTGGTCGGTTTTGCGGTGATATTTTCTTCTATTAGCTTTTTTCCCAGATTTGTGACCTTGGTATCGACCTGCACTTTGTTTTGTATCGGAACCGCAAAAGGTCACACATTTCATTTCATTTAATTTATTATTCCCTCAGGGCCCGAAGGCATTACAGAGGGAGTGGGCGTTTATTCAAATCACATGAAAGTAACGTATGTAAAATTCGAGCGAACGCCCACCCAAAATGAAGAGATAAATGGTGAAAAACATGGGGTGGGCTATCTTTGGGGATGCCACAGCAAAATTTTATCAGAAATATTGATAAGAACCGGGGCACCCGCTACAAACCGCGCGACGCGGAATTGATACTGCAGATCGCGGACACGGCAAATTCGCGTTTCACGATGCGATAAACACGCCGGAATCCACTACAAACTCCTGTGTCACGGGAAAGGATACCGCAGGTTGCAGACGCAGCAGATTCGCGCTTTTGACAGTGCGAAGGACCCGCGGAAACCCGCCGAGAACTCGCATCTCACGGGAACGGATACCGCGTAAACCGATATCGCATGCGCAGATCGCGGACGAAAACGCGGGAATCGACTGCAAACCCGCATGTCACGGAAACAAATCAAGCAGATTGCGGCCGCAGCAGAATCGCATTTCACGATGCAATAATACACGCGGAACAACTCGCGCGTGTTACAGCTAGGAATCTATATCGCGGGCAAAAACACAGGAATCCGCTAAAAACTCGGGAACGGATAGCGCAGATCGCAAACGCAGAAGATTTGCATTTCACGCATTTCACGCGCGCAGATCGCAGACAAAACGGGGGACCGCAGATCGCGTCCGTTGACACGCGATTCCCGTCGGACATCGCGTGACGTCCGGCGGGAATCGCGGGAGGGCGATGTATCGGAATACCTTTCCCAACAGATGTTGGACAAAAAGGGGGTGGGCGATACTTCAAACGTGGGCGTTCGCTCGGAATTTTACGGTAGTTGAGTGAGGGGCAAACAAAAGACATGCTCTACGCAACATCTGTTTAAAGTTTGTAATAACATTTTTAAAATCAAGAGTGTTAGCTATTGAGACTATGTGCGGGAAGGCGATTCCATTCAATGGAGGTCTGGGGTAGAAAAGAGGCATTAAAAGGTGAGGTGCTGCAATGGGGAATCCCTACCTTTAGGTCATGGTCTACACTTGATGATATGTACGATGGTTCTAGAAACAATGCTTGACGGAGAGCGGGGTTAGAGTAATAAATCTTGTGAGATAAACATGGACGAGATATTTTTCTTTGGAAAGAGAGATCAGGCAAGGAGAGGAACGACTTCATGGAAGTTTCACTGGCTCTGCGATGATAGTTCGAAAGTATGAAACAGACAGAACGATTCTGAATAGATTCGACAGCTGATGCAAGGCTGATACCGGTGTTCCAAATAGAAGCTGCACATTCAAGTTTAAGACGAACTAGGGTTTTATAGAGAAGTATTTTTAACGAAAGGGGAGCAAGCGAAAAGTTGCTGTTTGAGATAAGCCAAAAATCGATTTGCGTTGTTTGTGACATATTGGACGTGGATATTCCAGGAGAGGTCGTTGGTCATGTGAATGCCGAGATATTTATAGGAGGACACAGAAACTAGAGTAGAATTGTTGATAAAGTAGGAAGGACATGTGTTGTTATGACGAGATACTCTCACAGATGTACATTTAGTGATGAGCGATTCCTTGCACCATTTGCAGATGTTGTTAATGTCAACCCGAAGGGTGGAAATGTCAGAGTCGTTAACTATCTCTTTATAAATTACACAATCGTCAGTGAATAGACTAGTAGAGGAAGAAACATGCACAGGAAGGTCAGAGGAAGAAACATGCACAGGAAGGTCATTGATATAAATAAGAAATAAGAGTGGCCCCTGTACAGAGCCCTGAGGGACACCGGAGTTGACAAGTGAGGGCGAAGAATTACTGCCATTAGTACGAACAAATTGGAAGCGATTCGTTAGGAATGATTTTATCCAGGTGAGGACTTTGGGATCTATGTTAAGGTTACTAAGTTTATGAAGAAGTAGCTGGTGAGAAACCTTGTCAAAAGCTTTTGAGAAATCCAGGAATATGCAGTCACTCGTAGAACCCCGGTCTAGAGTGAGGTGAAGATGATGAGTTAATGTTAGTAGTTGGGTATCACAGGAATAAAGTTTTCGAAAACCTGTTGAGCTGCAAGAATTTTAGCAAGGGTTTGCTCATTAGAGAGATTGGGCAGAAATTAAAAGGATTGTGTTTATCGCCACCTTTGTGGATTGAAATCACCTTCCCCACCGTCCAGTCACTATTCCTTGTTCGAGAGACTGGGAAAAAAAGATAAGATAGAAAAATGCTTGAATATGTTCTAGTGTTCTTTAGAAACTTAGCAGTTACATTGTCGATGCCGGCTGCCAAAGAGGTTTTAAGATTTTCAAATATGTTAGCAATCCCTTCAGATTTTATAATGACAGGATACATAGGCAGAAAGTTACAAACGGGAGCTGCGGGACAGTTGGAGGTAACAGGGTACGAAAACGCTTTGACGAAAACATCATTTAAAACAAAAGAACACTGTTCATTTGGTACATCTTCTCCGTCAGCCATTCTAAGCTCAACATCGGAGCTTTCAATGGGGTTAATGACTTTCCAAAATTGACGGGGGTTGTTTATTAGCATGGAGGGTAACAGAATATTAAAATATGAGCTTTGTCATGTACACGCCGGCCGCTAGATGGTATGCTTCCCAACGGTGGACGTCATCCCTCAGCTTAGCAGCACAAAACAATCGCTTCTTTTTATTTGAGAGCCTTTTTAGAGTCACGGTGTACCATGGTCCATGGCGATTCAGGTGACGACGTTATGTTCCGAAGAGGTACGTGTGCCTTCATCAGTGATTCCACTTTATCCTTGAATAAACGCCAGTTGTCTGTGACTGAGCGCTCGGCAAAACAATGCATATACCGATCTAAAAAGAGACTCATTTCATTGTTAATCACATCACTTCCCTCTAGCATAATTGTGTATTTGCTTTGTTTGTTTTGATTTGCAGGAACTGGGAATGTTTAATATGAAATGCAACAAGGAATGATGATTAATGCCAGGCATGTAAGTCAACGAAGTGATAAGCTCGGGCAATGTTGTTAATATAAGGTCTAAAACAGAAGTAGTTGTAGTTGTGATACTCGTCGGTTGTGTAACAATTTCTGAAAAGCTGAAATCCAAACTCACTACTCTCTGAAGAAAAGGGACTGAGGCTAGCACCCATATCTGACCAAACTAGGGTGGGGTAGTTAAAATCACCCAGCAGCATTATTGGCGTATTGGGAAAACATACCATGACTCCGTTAATCGCGTCGTGTAGGCTTCTACCAAAAGTGGCACTTTTAGAAAGAGGGCGATAGCACACGCCTAAAATATATTTTTTTGTTTTTAAGTGAAGACAAACCCATGGAAGCTCCAGTTCAAAAACAATACTGATTTGAAATGATGATATGTTTTCCGCCACCGCGATCAGTATGCCACCGCCATTTTTTTCTTCTCTTGTCATGACGCTATAAATTTTTCAATTTATAGCGTTTATGACAGTTAAAAATTTCACCGTTGTGTATTTTGCTTGACAACCTATCTTAATCGGTTGCTTCTATCCACATGGTCACGTTGCACCACGACGTCGCGGCATGAAACCCCAGGTCATGCGGTATCGTGTGACCCGAGGACTCGACACCCTGACGTCAATTCCTCCGTTAGCGGGGACATTGATGTTATGTGGCACCGCGCTGTCACCCAACATTGCGATGTTACGTGGTGAGACCGAGGCCAGCAGGGGAAGGCCCGTGGAGGGTTCTAATATTTAAAAGTTTGAGCAGCCCCGCTCCAAGCGTAGTATCTTTTTTAGGAAACGGTAAAGGCGTCTTCCCGTTTGTTTGCGTCGCTTGCCCAGGGCTCGGAGTCCGAGTTGACGAGCAAGATTGTGGCCCTGTCCTGCCTCGAGGTCCTTTACTCCTGCTGCCCCAAGGACGACGTCACGGGGAAGCAGTCATCCGTCAACGCCGCCTTCTGCCGCTCGCGAGGCATCATCAACGTCGTGGGGAATGAACTCACCAAGGAGATCACCAAGTAAACTTTTGATAGCGGGAACGCAGCACTATGAACCGGTAGAGGAAATGAACGGGACAAGCACTCACTAGCAACTCACATCTTAATGCTCAACGTTAAGGCGAGATATTGAGCATGATGGTAGATCTGGAGGCTGGGGTGGCCAAATTGAAATTTTGCATTGCTGTCGTTCGCAAAACTCGCAGTGCCTCGAACGAGTTTGAGCAGGAAGGGCACGCCTCGAAAAGCAGTGACCACTTGCTAGAGGCCGGGCGTTAGAGAAAAAAGAGTGTTTTTGGAAGCCAGGCATTTGAAAAAGATGCCGTGCTCACTTTGACAGTGGCTGTAGCCAACACCAAGTTGTGCCGGCGCACAGCCATTCGAGCAGACGGACTTGCACGCCGTGTGGCTAGACCTCTGGAAGTTCGTAGCGGGCCCAAAGAACGAGACTCAGTTACGTTGCGCTGAGGAGGCTCGCTGTAGACAGAGTATGGAGCGGGCACGGGATCGAGAGAAGAATTGAAAATGATGTGAAAATCCTCAAAATCATGCTCAGGCGGTGGCAAAGAAATGAGAATGATGCCACGATGCCACTTTCTGTGTATCTTTATTAGATTGGACACGCTTATTTTTAACTGTGACCATTGCGGTAGTTCATCTGAGATTAGAAGGATCTCTGTGGCTTCAGCAAGGGGCGATGTCCCGGGCTTGCTTTGGTGAAGCAGCCTCCGCACCTTTTCAGACACGCCAACTCTGCCAAGAAGGAGGTGGTTCGTGGAGACGTGGAGTTTGCCGACCTGTGGCGGCAACTGCGCTGTGCAGCGTACAGGCTGGTGGTAGCCGTGGTCTCATGCACGCAGACGGAGTCCCAGTTCTACGACGTCTTTGTCTTCCAGGAGCGGCCGGAGAAGGTGAGGGCCTGCGTCAGTCAAAAAGGTTTCTTCGTCGGTCGTGGTTTCTTGGGGCGTCACTATGGTGTGTGGAATGCATCTCTGACTGGTGTGTTTAGCATCCTATGCTGTCTGTGCCTCACGTCCCGGCAATGGGAGCCGCCATGACGGATGTCTTGATCCTGTCAGTTGAGTAAGAGCAATGTGAGCGTCGTGCGGTCAAGCTGGAAAGCCTGACCGCAAAGACAGCAGAAGCTGCCACCTCCACTGCTATGACACTGCCAGGACTGCAGCAGGCAAGACACTTGTGGGTAGAAATTAGGAGACCACAAATGCATTAGTAGGAGACGCTTGTAGCCATGGCGGTGCTATAGTTAACTACATTGATGCGCCAAATAAACACCACTGCTTACCGGCATAGAAGCACTCCACGGGCCGACTATTCTCGTGGACAACTTCTCTTGGCATTTCTGGGGAAAGGAGGAGAGCCCGCGCACACCTTGAATCAGTGCTCAAAATGGGAGAGGGAACACGTGCCTGCACCTTCCACTGTATTGTCAAGAGGTTGTCCCCGAGTATAGGCAGTAGCCATGACTAGTTATGTGGTGTCAACGCACAATTTTTGACATGCACTAATCTCTCGTTAGCTCAAAGATTTTCTTGTCATGGAATGAATTCCCATAGGCACAATGCATTTACTTGTCGCGTATCTCGAAATGTTTTCAGGGCGAACCTCAGACATCTCGAAAGCTTGTCAACCAAAATTATGTAAGAAAACTCCAGGCAGGGCACAGTGAATAGTGAGCATGGTGACCCAAACATTGGTTGACAAAGAAACAGTGATAAAAGGAAAACACAGAAAATAAGAAAGGAAACAACAACATAGTTTTGCATCACTGCGCGCTTGGCAACGCAAGAAGCAGCGTGCGCTTTAAAGGGCAACTCCGCTCAATTCTCAAAATTTTGGATAATGAGTGATGTCACATTAAAAAGGCACTAATAATAAGCACTACGTCATTTGCTTTGCAAAGAATGGGGTATATATTGTTAAATCTTACTTTATTCATGAGCACCAATTGAAACCGAAACTTTGGCTCCATCTGGCAACATTGGCCTCAGGCCGCCACAATCATGGCTATCATGTGGTGCGAGATGTCACGTGATCCTCTACGCAACAACGGGCGGGATTGGGGCTGGCCAGCGGGTTACCGTTGGGGCAGGCATGTGCCAAGTGCAAGTGTCGTCTGCACCGCACTCTTCACATTTTGGCGTCTACGACATTCGACGACGTCTGCACAACTACCGCATCAGTCCGCTGACGTAGTGTGAATGAAACTCTGAGAGACAATAATTGCAAACGGTAGGACGACGACACCTGTTGTGATTCGGGAAATGGCGGTAACGGCCGGACAGCTTCCAAGAAGCACGTTGCACAGGCGCGTTTGCCAGTCCCATGAACAATGCTGAGCGCCGAGAGGAAACGTTGCTGACGTTACCTGCTTCGCTTGTCCGGAGAAGTAAAAAATCAGCAGAACCCATCCTTTGGGAATGATTATCTACGTTAATGCGAATAGCATCAAACGGTGCGAAGTTATGCGCGTTCGTCAGGTGGCCGGCACACTCTAGATACGCCAGCCCACTCTTGAGGCGATTCTAAATTTGTTGACACTTTCACAGCCCTGCGCACGATCTCCGCAGCCCAGCACGTGCGTTTGTGTCACTTAGGAAGGCGAGCAAAGCACGCGCCATACGCACAAACACTCAAAATGGTACCGACCAGACTTTCTGGCGTCTCAGCTAGTCTCAACCAACGGTACTCTAAACGGTTGTTTATATCTTTACCATAGGACGCGCTTACAGCGCTGTCACAGCTACCGGAGCGCGCGCGTTCCATGCACGAGGGCTCATTCCGCTCTCGTGAGGCTGAAGCTAGACGGCTCTCCCGAGCGCGGGAGAGGGTGAGCTAGAGGGAGAGGGTGAGCGCGGGAGAGGGTGAGCTAGCCCTCGTGCATGGAAGCGCGCGCACCGGTAGCTGTGACAGCGCTGCAAAGCGCGTCCTATGGTAAAGATACAAACAACCGTTTAGAGTGCGTTGAATGACTGCCTTCATAGCTCTGTGGGTTAGCGCGTCTGCCTGCTGATCAAAGGGTCAACGGTTCGAATCCCAGCCGGCGCCGGTCTTTTTTATTTATTTATCGACCTGCGGCGTAAGAGGTTAGATAGCCAGATAGATAGATAGATAGATACATAGACGAAAAGTGCGTGAAGTAGCCAAAGAATGCTATTCGCATTAAAACAAACAAAAAGGGGCAATGGTGATGACGTTTAGCTCAATGTTGGCTACGTCAATGCATTAGCCTTGACTGCGCTGCTGGATGCACCTCAATTTGCCCGGTAGAGTCGGCCGATTTCGGCAACTTGACGCGTTGCAAGGTTTGCAGGACTGTTTAAGAAACATTTAGGCAGAACTTGGTCATAATATTTGACGTGTGGTCTTCCTGGGCGATACTGAAGAGGATCGACTGCATTGTTTTTTTTAAAACACAAATGAAGCGGAGTTGTCCTTCAAGGACGTTCGTTGTCTTTTTTCTTCTCTCTCAAGTCTTTGCTTCATTCAATGCCGCTGTTTTCTTATTTTCTTTTCTTTTTGTGTGTGTTTGTTTTTGTTTTTTGCATTCTTGCTTTCTGGTTTTGCTGTCTCATCTCATAAGTGTTGCTTGTTGATAATTTTGTAGTGGTTGTTTCGACGGCGGCAACCAGAGTGTTGTGTCGACATTTGTTTGGTACCGGTTATAATCCTGGGGAAACTAGCCTTTAACAGCTCCGCTGTAAAAGAATGAATGAAAGCAGTGTGCGGTATGTACTTGAAATGAGTTCACCAACCAAGCCTGAAATGCAAATAGCTATAAAAATGGGAGCAACGAGTCTACTCTCTCGAACCTATTGCGCATTTCATTTTTAATAGCTAACTCCGAAGTGTCTGCGCAAATGAATTGTTGCATTTTCTTTCCTAAGTAAATCGTGTCTTTTGTGGCCGCGCTTCCTGGTCATTGTTTGCGATCTTGACCACGATTCACTGTTACAGACGATTCACATTATGGACAAATTTTCTGGGGGTGGAAGTGTCCACATTAATAAGACGTGACTGTATCGAAATAAGAGTAATTGTGTGGGCGAGCTGGAGAATGATTGTGGTAGAAAACCCTTCAAATCTTGTCGCGTCTTTTTTTGTTTTTTTTGTTCTCTAATCTTGAGGATTGTCTACTCTGACTGTATTGACGGCTACAAACTATTCGCTTCGTTTCAGAATTATTCAATTTGCTCTAAATTATTCCTACGAAAGAACTATTTGCCTTGTATTTGCTTTGAACTGAAAAATCGCTATTCCCACATCCGTGCAAAAAATGTTAGAAATCAATGCAAGAACCATGCAACTTGTGCCTTCAGTGTCTTATCAAAGTGTTGCGTAATGATTTAATTTCAACCTTTTTGTTCTTGGTTTGTTTCTCAGATTTTGCATCCATACGAGTGAGGGGGTGACAGAGTAGAAATGCGACCTAAATATGGCCAATTTCACTCGCCAGGTGAGCTTTGTCTATTGGTAGGCTGCTGTCCAGCTATACCGATAGACAGAGCCTATCAATATGCAAAAGATGAATACTCTCTGCTGCCAGTTAGGAATGCCACCTTCTGGTTGTGTACATTTTTTATGAGGTGCGAAGAAAAAGCTTGTTGTGTCTTAGAAGGGGGACGCCAGCCGAGTAGAAACAACAACTTGGGTTCATTGTCAGCCGGCCGTCATACTGGGCCTCTCGCTGGTCAAGCACACCCGTACAACCAGCCCGCAGCGCTTATGTACAGATAGAAGGCGGGATGAAGGGGGGCGGTGCCCTAGTATAGACGCGTGGCGAAGATCCAGCTATCAATAGGGGCGGCGCTCTAGCATAGGCACGTGGCGATGATACGGCTATTTGTTTATCGAAATACAAACACTACAAGCTCTCTACCTTTTTGGAGACAGCCTGTGTAATTGGCCTTTTGATGCCGCCTCCAGTTTATTGAGGTTTCGTGATGCCCGACTGTCATTCCATATCTGTTGGTAAAGCATTTTCTGAATCTACAGGGAGAGTTTCTGTGGAACAACCTTGTCGACGAGAAGGCACTCTACACATTCCCCCTGGAGCGCGAGGTGAGGAGTCTGCTTGGGATCATTCGAAGGTGACCGGGACTTTTGTCCATGAGCAGTCGCAGCACAAGTGTAGCGTAACGAAACTCGTTCTCGATTGTCTCGTGCCCAGAATGACACATTTGATGTATGCATAGCAGTCCCAGCTGTGTCCGTAGCTGTGTAGCAGCGGTGCATAATCAAATTTCTCGTGAAATAGATAACAGCTAAAATTTTTTAGTGGTAGAAAACGAGCACTTTCACAGAGTGTACAAATGGTGTAAACAACTGTCCCAGATTTTCTAAGACTCTTCCCAGTTCTCATACAGTATCCCGGCTTGTCCTAGTGCGAACAGCATTATGTCCTGGATTGGCGAAATCAGGGCCCAGTTAGATATTTCATGTGACTCGTATATTTCTAACAGGTCAAGAAGCTCGAGAGCTAGGTCGGCGAGGCAGGCTGACTGCGGGGAGCTTTAGCCATTAGCCGCCTTAGCATGCATGCCCATGCCTGTTTGTGTGTGCCATCCTATGGCGATACTTGCCTGTATTGCTCTAGCGCCGACAACGCTGCAGTCCCCCCCAAGGGAGAGTGCCTGTCATCATCATCATTTTATCAATGCAACGTTAGCCCAACGTAGCCCGACTTCCTTTATTCGAGAGTTGGTAGCTCTAGGTGACAATTCAACTGCACGTCACATTGGTCCCTTTCTCCGGTCTCGCTGCTCAGTTCTTTTAACTCCAAAGGGTGAGCTGCTAAAACAACAGCTGCGCGGTGCCTGGATGCACACAGGGCATACATTATAGGACATACGCTTTAGTACTGGTCGAATTTTTTATATTCTCTGCAGGTATGAAAGTCCCGGTTAACCTTAAACGACTTTTGTTCCTTGAGCAGTGCACTGAGTGAATCTTAATTCAGGCACTCATTTGTTTTGCTCGTGAATCAAGTAAACGCCCCTACCTGCTTTTTTTCTAGGTGCTGTCTCAAAAGAGCCGTCACGTGGTAGGGGTGACGGAGGGTCAAGTGCCCTCGCCGTCATTTTCCGGTCGCATGTCTGGGTCGCTCCGGGGCAGCAGCCTTGCTCAGGAGGCAAGTCAGTACAGCCTCTCCGCTAGTGGCCTGGTAAGTGAGGGCTTCAGACACCTCTACATGAAGCATACCTTAGCTGCACTTGGGCTGATGCCATGTAAGACGCCAACAAACTTAGTGCTTTGACAGCAACTGGGCACTTTGAGTGGTGAACTAGGTCAGGAGTTCTCAGACATATTGAGGAACATCTATCCCTCCGAAAGCCGAGGAACCCGTCCCGGTCTCGACTTTAATGTAATAATGCAGTGCACAAGTTGTGCAGACCCCTTAAACAGTAATTCACATGTAGCACTAAAAAGTAATTGGCGCATATGTAGGTGTGCGTGTGAACCGAGGAGGATGTAGCGTGACGGATGAAAGAAGTGTGTGTGTGCTTGCAAGAAAAGGGAGAACGCTGAGACTGCATTTTAAGCCTGACATGAATGTCTACCGATAAATTACCTCGGCCCGCTACACATAGCTATACATCAGTGGATTGCTTGTATCTTCTAAAATACAGTAAAACCTCGTTAATTCGGATCTCATGGGACCGGCAAAAATATCTGAATTATTTGAAAGTCGAAATATCGAATGGACAAAGAAAACTGTGCTAAAACGTTTCTCAGTGAAATACCTTTAATTTTGGAAGAAATCTGTTATTGCCGCCTGCTTTCTTGACGTCATTTGGGCTGAGACGACAAGTTTCCTTAGCGCGGTCAGGTGCTCCACCGCGCTCATACTGTCGGGCGTATTGTTGTAGGAAAATTCTTCGAGCACAACAAGAGCCGCCGCGGCCTCTCGCACAGTGCGACGTGGCGGCGGCTCCTCACACGGACATTCTCCATCCTCGTCCGAAGCGTGTCCATCGTCACATAGGGCATCCCTGACGATCTCATCGTCACTCGGCTGATCGGCCACCACAACACCGTTATCAATCGCAAGGTAGTCGGCAAGCTGCACTTGGGCAGGAAGGACACCGTCGAAACGGCCGTCATCGTCTTCAGCGACGTCTGGGGTCTCCACCTCCTGACAAGCTTCGGGCCGGACAAAGCCGCTGCGCTTAAAACAGTTTGCGATAGCCTCAGCGGGTGTGTTGTTCCAAACGTACGACAAAGTGTGGATCGCGCTGAGGAGCGAAACTTCGTATTCCCTCGCAGTTTTGATGGACAGCAACATTCGCTCCAATACGTGCTTCCTGTATCTGCTTTTCACATACTAAATGATCCCTGGATCTATGGGTTGAAGGGCAGCAGTAGTGTTTGGAGGCAAAAACACGACCTGAATGCACCGCAGTCCCGACACGTTGGGGTGGGCGCTGCAATTATCGACGATCATCAACACCTTGCGCTTCTTAGCGCGGAAGCGTCGGTCTAGCTGGTGCAGCCAAGCTCGAAAAATTTCAGACGTCATCCAGGCCTTCCGGTTCGCTTGGTAGTCCACGGGAAGTTGTTTGAGATTCTTGAAACATCTCGGCTTCTTCGCCTTTCCAATCACAAGAAGTGGCAAACGCTCCGTACCAGTCATGTTTGCTCCGAGGAGAACTGTGATCCTTTCTTTACTTCTTTTGCCGCCTGTGCAGGGGTCTCCTTTCAGTGCGATGGTTTTGTCTGGCAAAGCTTTGTAAAACAACGCTGTCTCGTCTGCGTTGAAGATGTTGTTCGGCTCATACGCAGCGAGGTGCTCGCGAAGCTTGACGTTTTCTAGTCATCGACTACATCACCGTCGACGGCACCTTTCTCTCCGCACATGTGTCTGAAGACCAGTCCATGTCTGTCTTTGAAGCGGGCAAACCAGCCTTCCGATGCTTTGAATGAAACAATCTTCATCTTCACTGCATACTTCTCTGCTTGCGCGCAGATCAGAGGACCACTCAAAGGCAACTGCGCATCCCGTGCGCTGACGATCCACCGCACCAAGGCCTCTTCTAGTCTCGGGTGCGCCGCCTTCCGCAGCCGCCTTCCGCAGCCGCTTTCTTTTTGCGTTGAACTGCTCGCTCTCAAAAGCCCGTAGGATCTCGGCCTCATTTTTTACGTACGTGGCCAAAGTGCTTCTTTTGACGTCGTACGTTTCCATCACTTGTCGTCGAGAGACGCCGTCCTTCAAGGACCTCAGTATTTCCACCTTCGTAGATAAATCCTTGGCCTTGTACTTCAGCCGCTTCGCTTGCGGCGCCGCCATGGAAGTTGCTGCACGTGGTGACGACATACCAGGAGCGTGCAAACCAGTGCGTAGAACGCGCGGTATGCCAGAGCAAAACTGGCACGGCGCGAAACACGGAGAACCGAAAGATATAAAAAAAAACCGAGAGAGAAAAAAACCAAAAAAAAACATGTGTGCGCCTTGGATGGATAGCGGTCATACCCTTTAGAACGGGCGGTAGCTCACGCCACCTGCCATCCGAATTAACCGTAGCGCACCCTACTGCCTCCGAATTAATGAGCGTTTGGTGCCATTGACTAATACACGTTTGACGGGACCAAATCAGCAGTTCAAATTATCCGAATGTCCGAATTAGCGGGCGTCGAATTAACGAGGTTTTACTGTAGTACTGAAACTGGAAGAACGCTTTACTTAGGGGCACGAAGGACTAAGAAAAGCTTGGGGAACTTTTGAGGGTACCCTAGGGAACCCCTCCTGGGAACCTAGTTTGAGAACCCATGAACTTTAAAAGTTGTTAGTGTGAATGTGTGAACGGGTGTCTTTAGGGAATTTTTGCTGTAGTGTTTTCAGTTTGTCCTCACCTAATAGCTTGTAATGTTACTTGCTTTTGTTTCTTGTAGGTGCAAAAGCATGTAACATTCTTAAAACAAGAAAATCTTGGAGAAATGCGTCGTGTCTATTTATTTGGTTGCTTTTGCGCATCCTTCAGTCTAGTTTGCTAAATCATGTTAACAGAGTCTTTGCTGCCTGCCTTGGGGTTTGGTCTGGTTCTGTTTCGATTGATACATCTGTTTGCTCTACTGAAACACAACTAGTTAAATTCGTATGAATGTAACTGAATTCCTAACTTAATTGCATTTTAGCTGCAATGACTAATTTTAACTTGATTGCTTTTTAAGGGTCATGAGCTGCGATGAATTGGAGCACTTGGAATTTTTGTAGAGGTCTCAAACTCAGGGTCTATGCAGAGTTGGAGAGTGCGCAATCCGGGCAAACCTCTTTCGCCACTCATCAGTCAACGTTAGAGTTGCACTTTATTATTGTGTATTGTATTGTTTATTTTTTATTTTGGGTGAAAAGTTTGAGGGGCGAGATATATCTTCTGATGGGACCGTAACCCCTGGTTACAGTACTCAGCAGAAAAAATATTATACAGGCTTGATCATGCTGACAATGGCCAGGGAGGCGAGGATGTGTCCTGCACAAATAAGTCTGCACGTGGTTTTTGCTAGGTTTTCACTAAGAGATCATCCAATGGGATGATCTCCTAGGACAGGTGTATGTGCGCCTTTGCGTAGGCTTGCATGCTTTCGGCACCGCAGCCTTCGCAATAAGCGTGGTCGGCTGCCGATACACTTGGAATAATCCGGTTAAAAATGCGTGCATTTCGGTCGGGACAATGTTGAACTTCAAGAGAAGTGATAATTTGAAAAAAGCGATTTCATTATAACGAGGGATTACTCTAATTCAGGGACACTTCCTGCACTAGCCTTTAACGGGGAAAATGTGCAGGATTTACCATTCAGGCCAAAAATAACTTGTGGTGGAATGCTCAGTTAGCAAATCTTGTAAGACACACAATTGTTCGGCTGAAATTGGACAACTTCCCTTTTGCAGGCTTTTTGGGACGTTGAGACGGTCGACTCGGATTCATCGAAAGGGACACAAGCACCTGCCAAGGAGGTCTGACCCTTCTTTTTATTTGTTTACCTTTGCAAATGCTTCTCTCGGGAGTGTTCTCATATGGCGAGCAAGTTTGCTTTGTGTCGGAAGCTTACAGTGACGGCACAGTGCCAAGCTCTGATTGGAGGATGTAGAGCATGCTCAAAGGCTCCATTTGGTGGGGAGGATTATATACCTTTACGTCCGGGGACCGGTGCGAGGGGAACGGTTATGCCGTCCCACTGTGCGGTCGACTGCTACCAGCGAGGGTGGTCGCTGCGCCGGGTTTGCCTACGCCATGCCAACAACAATGATCCCGGTATCCAACAGCGTTTATTGGGAAACAGGGGTCCCCAACAAAATGCTGCAGTCAAGCGAGCCATGGACACAGAATACCCGCAGCACCCGCCGACCTGAGAGCCAAAGTGGTATTGCGAGTGGAGTCATCGCCGGTGGGCCGAGCTTACGCCACTACCCGTCGTCGAACAAGTTCGGCTCTCTGCACACGGACGTCCTCTCTGACAAGGGGATGGCGACTGTCAGAGCCAAGGGAAATGCTAGCTTTGAGTTATCGCTGGTCGGATGAGCTCGTATGCTGCGACTCAACCCGTCATTCGGAGTCTGATCCAGGACTCCTTGACCAGACGACCGTCCACTTGGAGGAAGGAACACTGGACTATCCCACACGATTGGTCGGGAGTTCCCCAAAACGGGAGACCCGCAGAGGAGTGCGAGAGGGTAGGCCAGCATGGTGGCGTACTCTCCCCGACTTGATACAGAATGAACAGGCTCGAAGCCAGACGACTCCGGCCGGAACGTCCGCGATTTACTCCTTCTCGGGGTAGGGAAACTAGTGGCTCCCACAAACGCGACATTGTCTGCTAGTCGTTGCAATGGTGCCTCGCTTTTTCTGCAGCTATCGGAAATCTACCGGTTCTTTACGAACGAGGACTCAGCCTTCGAGAAAAGGAAAAGGAAATACTTTGAAGCAAACATTCTTTTTCTTGTTTGGTCACAGCCACTACAACGACCGAAGAACTTGCATCGGAGATGTTGTATACTGGAGAGAATGCCGTTTGCGAGACGGAGCTTTGTTGCGATCGCTTCCTCACCTTCTCTTGTCTCCTCTCTCATGCGCAGAGATATGCACATTGAGACAGCGAAGCAAGAGGGTGACAGAGGCTGCTATATACGCTGAAAAAGGGAGGGAGACCAGGAGACAAAAGGGGACTTTGGAACACTGAGCCCTTGTTGAAAGAATGAGTGGGTGGACCTAAAGCTAGCAGCCTTGTCTCCACTGCACTTGTCGAATGCGTCAGAGCGCGATATGCTGGCATCTGACGTTTGGCTTTCACATTTGAACACGTTCGACAAATGCAGTTGGAGACAAAAGCAGCTAGTTTACGTCTATCCACTAATCATTTGAATCTGAGCTGGGCGTTCTGACGTCCCCTCTCGTCTCCTCCTCTCCCTCACTTTCTCGGCGCATGGTAGTAAGAACTCCAAAAGAAACCTTCAATCTTTCAGATTGGCGGCTGCACTCTCTGTGTAATGTCGTCATTCGGAGAAGAGTCCGTCTCTGTGTTGTGTCCGGTTCACATATAACCTGTTTCCTTGTGCATCTTACTGTGACTACCTTTCTTCCAATCCTCTCGTGTTCCTTTTTCTGTTTAGGGGCGAAGCTCCTTAGGGGCTAGCCATGTCCGTATGTCCGTCCGCCGTAGGCCGGCGTCGGGTGCTCGTGCTTCTGCTCGTGAGATCATGTGCTCACGAGCACGTGAGCACATGCTCACGTGCTCGTGTAGGGCAGAAAAAAATAAGAAAAAAAAATTACGAGCTCGTGAGCTCACGTAGCTTGTAGTAAGGGCAAAAAAAGAAAAAAAAACAAAGATGAAACAGATGATGAAAAAAAAAATGTTGAAATCTGTGTGCACAGCGACAGGACGGAGTAGGGGGCTCTGAGATGTGGCACCTATGTTGGGTAAAGTGGTAATTTGAGCTAGTTAGGTTTCATCACTAATATTAAACAGCGCGCATAAGCGACGTCGGATGAGAGAGAAAGGACAGAGAGTAGAACGAGAAAGAGCGCATGACTCCCAACTGATTTAATTCGACACAGAGAAAAGGGAAGAAAAGAAGCCACGAACATTGAACCCCCCGTGGAGACAAAGGTGCAAAGAAAATGGAGAGAGAATTTGTACAAATCCACCGATAGATTAAATAAATTAATTAAATAAATAAAAGATCTGCGCAAAAGTGGGGTCCGTCCTGACAATCGACACCAGCCGTATGCCACAAGAGGCATAAGAACAAGTTTGTTACCTGCACGGACGGCGTGGTTACAAGATCCCCTGACGTGTGGTAAATGTTAGAGAGCAGGTCGGGGACGAACGATGCGTCAATCGACAGGCTTAGAGAACACTTCTATTCACGGTTGCCGACGGTAGCGGGCACTTCAAGCGAATACTGCCTCTGCCAGTGCGCACCGACTTTTGGTGAAACAACTGTTCTTGGTAGATTTGAAGACTGACTACTCGAGAAATCTACGAGGGTAGTTTTTCACCAAAAAATAGGTACACGTGCCAGCCAGCCATCCTTGTCAAAGGAGTGTAAAGGAGGTGTCTTTTTGGACAACGCCTTGGGGCATGAAAATTTTTGGCCCAAGCCAGGGGTGAAAGTACCGTTAAATGCCATTTTCAATTTTTATTTTTTCATTTTCTTTTCTATTTTAATTTTTCTTTCTTCTTCTTTTTATTTAATCTATCGATCTAGCTTGTAAATATTTTCAATTTTCTTTTCTTGTACCTGTTCTTCCGGGTTCCACTGTGGCTTTTCTTCTTTCCAAATAATGAACACAGAGCTACTGCCCACTTCGTCCTTTTCTCTTCCGCCGACGTTTGTGCGCTGTTTAATATTAGTCAAGAGCTGGGGTTTTTGTCATGGATGAAACATTGCATGTCGCCGTCAACTACCCATATTATGAGAGGGCGCTATAACAAATGCGTATATAATCGCGTTAAACTTTGCATGCATTGGGTCAACGTTGATAATAGAGTGGCTGCCATGTCAGCCAGTCAACAAGATATGTCTCAACACGTTCCATGCCACACATTCTCTTCTGACATGCTGAAAACCAACTGCAGTGGTTTGTGCTGCGGCATCAGCTCATGGAGACAAGCACAACCAGAGCTCGCCCAACCAACATCATTCACCACGTGGAGA